>WEIS01030258.1:0-13224 GCA_013389965.1 Todus mexicanus | reverse complement strand
CCTGGAGAAGGGGGGGACCCGGCCCGGAGACCCCCCCAACCCAGCCCAGAGATCCCCCAACCCAGAGAGAGACCCCCACCCAGCCCGGAGAGAGACCCCCATTCAGCCTGGAGACCCCCACCCAGCCCAGAGACCCCCGCCCGGCCCGGAGAGGGGTGCCCGGAGCCGGCACCCTGAGAGGTGCTGGGGCCCGGCACTGGGGTGGGGTCGGCCGGCACCGGGCTGGGGGGGCTCTGGGACTCTGGCACCCACCCAGGAGCTCACACCCTGCTGTGGGGGGCACCCAGTCCTGCTGCCCCCACACCCTGTGCCTCCCCAGCCCCCCCGGAGCCCCCTTGGGCAGCGTGGCCGGAGCCGGGACCCCCCGAGCAGGGCTGAGCCCAGGGGGGGCAGCAGGGCTCGGCAGGGGGGGGGCTGCCCTCGCCTTGAGGAGGGGGCTGCAGCAGCTGCCATTTGAAGGTCGCAGGGAAACACGGCTTGAAAAATCACCCGGTGAGGAGGGGAGAGGGAGGAAAATCCTGCTCCTGCTTTTCAGGGGTAAGAGAAACTTGGGGGGTTTGCCCCCCTGCCCCCGAGGAGTGTCTGTGGCATCCCCAGGGGCTGGGCAGGGGTAGGTGCAGGGAGGCCCTGCCCGCTCTGCCCAGGGCTTCCTGGCAGCTTTGTCCAGCCCTGCTCCCGGGAGAGGAGCTCGATGTTGGCAGGAGGGAGAGTCCGGGGGTTCCTCGTGGTGCTTCCAAAACTGCTTCATCCGTTATCGCTTGCATGGTCGGGCTGGGAAGCCTCCAGAGACAACCTGCCCTGCCCTGCCCGTGCCCTGCCCTCCTTATGGCAGCGTCTGGGGGGCCCGGGGCAGCTTTGCGGGGCACTGGCCGGTGGCCGATGCTCTCTGAGAAGGATCCTCCTGCAGCCAGAAGATGCTTTTCCAGCACAGCCCAGGAAGAACGGGAGAGCACGGAGGGGAGGAAGGCTGCCTCCTCCTCCTCCCCTTAAGAAGGGGAGAAGTCCCAGGGCCTGGCTGCTTGCCCACACTCGACCTGGTGTGTTAAATAACCCGGAGATCTTCCCATCCTGGGGCTCTGGTTCGTGTGGGCTGGCACACCCACTCCTGCAGGGCAGTGGATGCATGCGGGGCGTTTTCCCACCTCTCCCAGCAGCGGCTTTTCCCCCCACAAAGTTTTCTGAGCCTCTTTTGAGAAGACCCCCGGGTGCGCGATGTCCAGGTCCGAGCGGCAATAGGTGGATATCGTGGCTCCCGGCGCAGCCGCTTGCGCCCTGGATCAAAGGGTAGTTTATTAAGCCGAGTATCGCGCTTTGCCGTTGATCGGGGGAAGCCTGAGCTCTGCCGGCAGCTCCCCTCCATCGCTCGGTGCTCGTGGCTGTGCTGGCATCTCCAGCACCCATGATGGGTGTGGGCTCAGCTGCACGGGTGCTTGCTGCCCCCAAAAAACTTTGCCTCTTCTGCATTTGGGATATTTTAGTTGCTGGCTGGTGATGCGGATGGTTGCTGAGGATAATTAGGCAGGAAAGGTTATGAGCTTGTTAAATGCTGGGATAGGAGGTGCTGGGATGCTCTTCAGGCCCGGGAGAGGCAGCTCGAGGGAAGGAGGGAGGAGGCTGCTGTGCCCTGTGAGGGATGCTCCAGGGGACAAGGGGCATCCTCACCTGGAGGGGACCGAGGCCTCTCCTCTCCCTTCCTCTTTGCTGAAGCTTTGGAATCGTTCCACCTCGTTGGACAAAGTCTCAGCTTCTCGCTGGGGCCAGCGGAATGGGGAGCAGTGAGAGTGAGAGAACAGTGAGAGTGAGAGCTCTGGTGCATCCCAGATAACAGGATGGGGGATGGGTTTGGGGACCCCCATCCCCCTGGGGTGGTTGTGCAGGTGACTGGGCACCGCCGGCTCTGCTGAATCCTGGACCTTGCCAGGGAGCCCGTCCCCAGAGCGGCACCCGGAGAATTACTTAACATTTGCACTGTGGAGACCGGACAAATAACTCCAGCTCCTGCTGGCACCCAGCCCACGAGCTCCCCGGGATGGGCTCAGCACCGTGTGTCCCTGTCCCCAGCCCAGGGAGTGTGGAGGGACGGGGACTGCCGGCCTCGTACTGGGACTGCCGGCCTCGTACTGGGACTGCCGGCCTTGCACTGGGACCTGGCCTTGAACCATAACGAGTCTCCCGGGACTCGGCGCTTCCCTTTGATGCCGTGGTGGCTGTGGTCTCTCTTGGCCTCGTGTTTGGGGAAGCTGGGATCACTCCCGCTGGGATCGGGCCCTTTAACCCTTCGAGTGTCTCTGTGGGAGCGCTGCGGGGCTGGGGCCTCTCCTGGTGAGACCCGATCCTGGCCGTGGATTTTCCCAGTAGCGTCATGGATGCGCAGATTTGGTTTTGGCCGGGATTCCCCAGCACTATAAAGTTCACAAGCTCCCCCTGTCCATCCCTGCTCGTCTCTGTCTCCTGCCTCATTGCTTCGGACCATTCTGGACCCGTTTGGAGCCCCAGGCAGCTCAGAGGTGAGCAGCCCTTGCATCACTGTGCCAGTGGTGGGGGTGAGCTCAACCCCTTACTAGACCCCTGAGAATCCACTAGCAGGCTGGTTTCTGCACCGCCAGGATTGCCGGTGGCTCTTCACCCTGCAGACCACGTGCAGGCAGCTGTGACACCCCCAGTCTGGGGACTCCGTGTCCCTCGGTGTGCTAGGGATGGCTGCTTTGCCTTGGCCCTGGCTGCCTGGCCAAGCTGTGACCTTAGGGATCAACTCGTCACCTTAATTACTGCGAGCGTCGATTAGCCGCACGTAACCTCCCCGCAGGTCCCGGCCGCTCACATCCTTGTCCCAGCTGGAGCTTTGTCTGGGACGACTCCGTGGCCAGGCTGCTTTGGGGCCGGCCTCATCCTGCTCCTCTTCGTAGGGTATCAGGGAGGTGCTGTTGATTTAGTCCCGGCGCGTGTTTCCGTGAGGATCTCCTCCTGGCAAGGGTCAGCGTGGGCAGGCAGCTCTTGCTCCTTGCAATCCCTTGAAATCCCCCCTTGGCTCAGTCCGGAGGTGTGGTGAGGAATGCAGGACCCAGAGATGCCCTGCAGAGGTTTGGGGTGGAGCATCCACCTCCTGCTGGAGAAGATTTGGGGGGTTCAGCATCTGGGTGCCCCCGGTACCGATGGAGGGGTTTGCAGGGCACCCCTGCTCCCGGGATGTTTGTGGTGGTTTGGAGTTGGAAGCTCCTCGGTGGCCAACCTGGCATCAGGGACGTGGGGGGGGGTGTGTGTCTTTCCCTTCTGAGGTGTTTGGATGCTCTGGGGGCTGCTGTGAAGTCGTGTGGCACGGAACGAGTTTGCAGGACTCAGCCTGGCTCCCGGGGGTGGGTTTGAGCTCCCCGGTGTGAGCTGGGGTGACACCGTGGCTCGACCCAGCCCTGTTTGTAGGGACATCCCAGCTCTCCCCATCCAGCCGTGCTCAGCACCCAGCTTCTTCCTCTTACGAGCAAGAGGTGAACTGAGTTCATGGAGAGAAACGAAGCAATACTACTACTATTAGTAACAGCAAAGGGTCCCAGAGCTTCTGGAGGGGGGCAGGATCCGCGGGCTGCTGGCACCTCCTGTCCCTGCCTGTGTGTGGCATGGGCAAAGTGGGAGTTAAGTCCCCAAATGCCCTAAAGCTCCTTTTCCCCTTGGAAGAGCCACCGGGAGACGCGTGGCAGCCCTGGGAGACGGCGGCTGGGCCGAGGGAATGCCCGTCCCCGGCACGACGTGAGCTGGGTACCAAACCCTCCTGGGCTGGCCGGGCACTGGCACTGTGGCTGTGCCCTGGGAGACGGGAGCCTTTCCCTTCGCTAACCTTTAAAGACTTGGAGAAAAGACTTTGAAGAACATAGTTTTAGGTGGGGGTGTTAATCTTATACCGTGTCCTTGTCCCACTGAGCTTTCCCTGTGCTCAGAGCAGGCTGGAGGGGCTGGGTCCGATCACCCCGTTGCACCCTGTGTGGCTCTGGGTGCAGTTTGTGCTTTTATTCTGTTCCTCGATGCATGAAGCCAGCACTCGGCAGCTCTGCACACCCGGTCTCGGTGCTCAGGAGATGGGGAGCGGTGGTTTGGGGGGAGAAGCCCCCTGCAGCACATGGTTCAGCATCCCCTGGGAACAGTGGGCAGGTACCTTCACAGGAACTGTGGCCCTCAGCATCCCCTCAGCATCCCCTCAGCATCCCCTCAGCATCCCCCTTCCTCCACACCTTCCCTGCTCCGGTTAACACCCTCACAAGGCTACTTTGACTCAGGACCCTGGGGAGCTGCCGGGGAAGGATTTATCCTGCAAACCAGTTGATGCCACTGAGCCTCTCGTGGGCAGAAGGGGGGTCGTGCCTCTGTTTTTCACCCTGGCGATGCCATCCTGGCCCCGGCAGAAGATGCTCATCTCTCGCCGGCCGTGTCCCTGGAGACGCTGCTGCAACACGTGTGCGGAGGGAGGAGCAGCGGCTGCTGGAGAGGTTTTCCCAGCCTTTCTGTCCTTGCTTTGTGCTTTTCCCTGTTTCTCTTGATTCGGCGCTTTATAGACGGGGTGGGGGGGAAATATTTGCTGTTGGCTCCCCAGCCAGTGCCCGGCTCCGGGGAGCGCGGAGGTGGGAGGAAGGGCGGCGGGGCGAAACAGAGAGCGTTTTGTGGCACCGCATACATCTTCCCCACTTAATTAATTTGACATTTATGCCGAGCTTCTCATGCAAAGCTGCCGAGCGTTTCAGCGACCTTCGTGAGCAGTGCATGGGGCAAAGGCCTCCCCCTTTTGTGCCCAGCCTCGCGGGGCAGGACGGGAGCTGCTGGAAGTCAAGGCAGGAGGGAAGGATGTGGCCAGATCCAGGCAAAGGGTGGCTCCTGGCGCTACCAAACCTGGCGTCTGCCCCCCTCAAACCATAATGTTGGGGGTCTTGCTGTGGTCAGGAAGGAACAGGATTGAACCCGGGGTTGTGTGGGTGGCACAGGAATGCTCCTTTTTGCTGTCGGGAAGGTGAAAGTGTTTTTAGAGCTTGTTCCTTTATGAGTTTTAGTTAAAAATGGCTCCAAAAAGTTATTTCTGGTCTTGATACAACCGGTATTTAACGGAGCTGTGGCGGTGCCGGCGATGGACTGAGCAGGTGGAGGGGTCAGCATCGATTTGGGGGTGAACAGCAACAGGTAGCGCTGCGTTCCTCACCCCGGGAGTGATGCTGCCCCAGCATTGCATCTCCCTTTCCCCCCTCGGCCACTCAGAACGGGTGATTTCAGTTCTCCCTGGTCCAGCTCGGGATGTTCGCTCTGCCCTGGTCGCGTGATGTGGCCCCGTCGAGGCAGAGGCCGCCTGTGTTTACATCTCTGTGGCCACGCTGCAAAGCATCTCCCTCCCTCGGAACAGCTTGGCCGCGGCTCAAACTATTTATTTCAAGATAAAAATAACAGCAGCAACCTCAGGGCTGCTGCTCCTTGCCTGGCTGATGGCAAAACGAGGATTCTTTTAGCAAGAGAAGTGGGGAGGAAAAAACCCCTCGATGTGGAGAAGCCCAGGAACGTGTCCCCACCACCGCAGCCCCAACTTGGGACCCGAATCGGGGCCCTGCAGGGCGGAGGAGGCTGGAGCTGGCGAGAAGCGTCGGCTCGGAGCACAACTTGTTGGCAAAACAGTTTGTTTGCCAAAAAATGCTGTTTTCCGGAGGAGGAGGAGAAGGAGGGGAACGAAGCTATTTCATGAGCCGCGTTGGTCGGGCTGAAGAGCTGCTGAGAAGGGCACGTGGTCCCGAGCGCGAGTTTGGCTTTGTTTTGTGGCGATGCTCGCCTTAGCAAGTGTCAGAAATAGAGCGGAGGGGCTGCCTTCTGGGGACAGAGAGTGGGAGTTTGGGTCCGAAACGGGCATTTAAAAACAAAAAGAAAAGTCTTATTTGTTTCTTACTTTTTCTGCAAGGAAAGCTATAACTGAACAGAAAGCTCCTGTGTGTCTCTCCTACCCCAGAGCGCTTTTCCCTGCAGGGGCAGCGAGTGGAGCTGGCACGGAGCGCGCCAAGAGCTTTCCTACCCCAAACCTGGTGTCAGTCCAGCATTTCCAGCAAGTTTGGCTCCACCGGGCTCCTGAGAGCTTTTCTAGTTGCTGCTTGGATGTCTGTAGTGTCCCAAGACACTGCTGGGAAACCTCTCCAGTGCACCCATGAAGATTAACCAGAGGAAGCTGGAATAATGTGGGGTTTCCCCCCTGTTTTGGAGGCTTTTTGGCGAGTGGCATCATCCAGCCTTTCCTTTTCCCCTCTCCCTCGGGCACCGGCTGCACGTGCGTTTGCTGGGTGCTGGGTGAGGGTGTCGTGGGAATCTCCTGCCACTGGGCCAAGGGTGTTTGAGAGCTGAGTGTCACCCGAGATAAGACGTGGAGGAGGCAGGGACCCGCACTTCAGCCGCTCCGAAGCCCTGGCTCCAGCCCAGTGGAAAAACCCAGAGCTGCCAGGTATTTGTTGATGAAACGGGAGGATTTCAAGCAGCTCCGGCGATGCTTTAACTGAGGGAGTCTGCTCGGAGCGCGAGGTTCCCTTTTTTGGAGGCGCTGGCAGAGTTGGCCACTGCAGCCCCGTGACTTTGGGGTCTCCGCGCCCCTTTCTCGCCTCCTCCTGTGGGACAAGTAACATAGAAAAGAATAAACCAGCTTTGCAGGGTGTTCCCTCCTCCTGGGGGCTGATGAGCTCAGTGCTCCCCAACCTGGGTGCCAGGGGGCTGTGCCCTGGAGCACCCAGTTGTCATGCTCCCGTGGCAGTGATGAGCACTAATTAAGCCCCAATTAACCACCAGTTGTTGCTAATTGGTGCCCTGGCAGCATGCGTGGCTCGTGTCCCGCGTGGTGCTCCATTGGAGGACGATTGGGAACACCCTGTACAAACCTGGGTGGGATCCTGGTATTAATTAGCCCGGTGTTAATTAGGGAGTGTGCTGACATGTATTTGCTGATGGGGAATTTGGTAGTTAAATAAGAACCTGGGTGTTAACGATGACCTGGGCTTTAGACGAGGAGCTGGGCATCAGAAAGAGACTTGAGGCATCAAATGCAGTGAGCTGGGATGAAACATGGTCCTGTGCTGGGCTTAGTGACCATGGCCATCATTATCCCACTGGGCTGCCCAGGGACCCACAAGCACCGGAGATGTCAGAGCTGCACCCACCTGGGATGCTCAGGTGAGCGGAGCTGCCTGGGACGCAGCACCCAGCAGCACCCAGCAGCACCCAGCAGCACCCAGCAGCACCCAGCAGCACCCAGCAGCTCCCAGCCTCTATAATCAGTCAGGTTTGTTTTCTCCTGGCACTGGAAGGAGCCGTTTCTCCCCATTGATCAGTAAATAATTGTTTTGGGTGTGACTTGCTCGTTAGCTGCCTGGCAAGCTGCAATTAGGCTGCTGGGGAGAGCTGTAGGGCAGGGTTCCCCAGCTGGCCGGGCTCCCCGGGGTGTCCTCTGCATCGTTGGGGTGTCCCCGGCAGTGTTGGGGTGTCAGGGTTGCAGGGTCTCACATTGCTGGGCAGGACCTCCTGGATTTTTGGGGTGTTAGTTCTGAGCCTCATCCCTCAGTGCTGTGTTTGGGGCGATGCAGCTGGTTCTCCCTCTTTGCCATCTTGTCTTTAATTGGGATTAATTAATGTTTGTTCCTCTGCCNCCTGCAGGGGGTTGGATGAGATGCCCTTGGAAAGTCCCTTCCCACCCAGACCAGTCCATGGTTCTGTGATTCCAGTGATGCTGGGACAGGCCCGGGGCAGCTCCTCTCTGTTGGGCAGGATTGGGGTACAAAGCCGCCACCTTCCCATCCTACCCCTCATCCCAGCAGGTTTTTGCATCCCCTGGCTCAGGAAATGGCAACTCCTGACAAGCAGCCAAGCATCCCCCTTCCCTCCCCTCTTCCCTCCTTATTTTCCTTCCTTCAGCTGCAGAGTTCTACCTGCTGGACTCTGTTAAAGTCACGATGTGAGGAGGACAAGCTGCCAGCGACTGTGCTGTGCGAGCCCTCCCCCGGCCGGGTGTGCGAGAGGAGCGAGGTTGGGCTCTGGGGTTTTGGGAGAAGGGACCGGTTCATCCTTCCTGCTCCGCTTTGGGTGCTTGGAACAGCCGAGAGGCTTTGTAGGGGCAATTTCCTATCCCCTGGGAAATGCTTGTGGTGAAATGGGTTGTGTTGGGCACCTGCTTTTTTGGCTGGTGGCCGCAGAGCAGCGGCTGGGCTGTTCCTGAGCCTCTCGGCTCTGTGGCTCAGCCTCTTGGCTCCAGATTTGGCCCAAAAGCTCCAGCTTTCTCCCCAAACCCCTGGCAGAGAAGCATCTCACACCTTCTCTCCCATGTTGGTGCAGGGAGCTGGTGGCTTTGGGGCTGCTCACCCCGGCACCCGCTCCCCTGCTGCAGGCACAGGCCAGATCCTGCCTTTCCCAGTGCAATTCCAGCTGCTCCCAGTGAGCTCAGCCGGAGTTTGCTTCCAGCTATAAATATCTCGGAAAGCAGCAAAGCCCCCAAAGGGTTTCGGCTCTATATATAGTTTTCTGCAGCAGAAAGACATCTTGCACGGAGGCTGGGCGGTGGGATCTCCTTCTAGGAACTGGGGGAAGGAGAGGACACGATGAGGAGGGGGATGATGACGGCTTTCCATGTGGATACGGGGCTGGATCTTCTCCTTGTGGCTGGTGTCCTGGTCCCTTTACACCCTGGCAGCACCGAGCTGCTCCGCTCCAGGTCTTGCTTCCGCCGAGCATCAGCAAAAGTTGCTGTCTGATGGTAGAGGAAAAGGACATAAAACATTTATAGCCCTTGAAAATCGTCAAGGAAATGTCTGGCTCGGTTAAAATAGCAAGAGCAATTAGAGGGGAAAAAAAAATCCAACCCCACCAGCAGGGTTTGTGTGTTATTCTGGCTCTTTGCTGAGCGCTTCCCATCCTCAGCTGAGGTTGCAGGCTCCCTGCATCCCGCTTGCCCATCGTGGTGGCTCTGGAGGGTGGGACAAGGTCTAACCCTCCTTTCCATAACCAGAAGCACCAAACTGATCTGAACCCAACCCTGCATGATAAAAAAACATCAATCAGCACTTAAAATGCAAAGGCACTGAGAAGTTAATTGGGTTCCTTCTTCTTTCTGGCGGTTGCGGTGATGCTGGAGCGGGAACGGGGCCTCCTGTGTGTCTCTGGGCGCTGCTAATTAGGAAAGCCCCAAATTTGAACTTCCCCAGTGCTTTAACCAGTTGTGGTGGGATTAATCGCACGAATAACTGTGTGAACAGGTCCTTCCCTTCCCTGAGCTGGGGCGAGGATGGGGTGGGAGATGGAGGTGAACAGGCGCTTCTAGAGAAACAGCCCAAATCCTGCAGATAAGGAGTCTTGGTGTTGCTTTGTTTAGAATCATAGAATCATAGAATAATTAAGGCTGGAAAAGACCTCTGAGCTCATCGAGTCCAGCCTAGGACCTACCACCACCACTCAGCTAATCCCTGCCACTAAGTGTGGCATCCAGTCTGGCCTTAAACACCTCCAGGGACGGTGACTCCACCACCTCCCTGGGCAGCCCATCCCAGGGTTTTATCCCCCTTTCTGTGAGGAAGAGCTTCCGAATATCCAACCTAACCCTCCCCTGGTGCAGCTTCAGGCTGTGCCCTCTCGTCCTGTCACAAATTGCCTGAGAGAAGAGCCCATCCCTCTCCTGTCTACACCTTCCCTTCAGGTAGTTGTAGAGAGTGAGAAGGTCCCCCCTGAGCCTCCTCTTCTCCAGGCTGAACAGCCCCAGCTTTCAAGTTTGACCCAGCGTCTTCCAGGGAAAAAATATCCATGATTCTTGGGTGGGCATCGAGGCTTGAGGGTAAAGCCTTGCAACTGCCAGCCTAAAGTTCAGTGATTTAGTGGTTTTCATGATTTTTTTTTGTTGTTCCTCCTGCAAACATTTTAACTTTAGCTGCTTCTCTGGGGCAAGCAGCTGGAGGTTCAGGGTCCACCATGGTTGTGGTCCAGGACTGGGCACAGGTTGGGGCTGTCTCTGCTGCAGCACCCAGCTGAAAGGTTTGGGGACCAGGACTCGTCTTGGCAAAGAGCTCCAAGGTTTTGCACAGCCTGTCTGGGTGGCTCCGGGACCTGGCACTGCACGACTTGAGCCTCGCTTGTTTGAGAAAGAGGAAAGAAAATCCCAGCAGGGGAAATCCGGGGAGGAAGAACAGGTCTGGGTGAAGCAGCCAGAAGGCTTTTGGGTGGCAGCGGGTCCTGCCCGTGACGGGAGGGGAGAGGGAGATCTGCAAAGCCACGTTTTCCTGGAGCTGACGATCCTGCTGAAACGTAGGAAAGTGGTTTCTGGGGAAAAATAAAAAACAAAGAACCTGTTGTGAAGACAGGCTGGCCTGTTTTGACTTGAAAAGGAAGGGTCAGTTGGTGTCTCAGGCTAATAAATGTCTTGGCTTTTTTACATTTGCTTTTACAACGACGTGCTTTTCCAATGTGATCACACCAGTAAGTGAAACTCAGGTGAAGATCTTCCTAGTTTGTGAAATGAGAATTTTGAGTCTGTTTCCTTCACCCTCTGGGCTGTGGGAGCTTCTCGGGGTCCTGTTTTCTCAGGGTCCCGTTTTCAAGCTTTGCCTGCTCAGTTCAGGGCTGGAAATACTTTCTGAAGCACAGGGTGAATCCTTTGACTCGTGGAACTGAGGCTTTGAGGAAAAGTGGTGCGTGGCGGGAGATGGTCACTGTGTGGAGAGGTTCTGCCTTGCTCTGAACAGGGACCAGAAACATTTCCAGGGGAGCAAGCTGGGCATGGGGGGAAACAAGCCCCGTGGCTGCCGGGGAGCCCTGAGCATCCTGGAGGATGTTCTTCTGGGATGAAGCTCTCCTTGCTTTAATTTTCCTTCTGCTCTGGTGGCTTTTGAGTTGTGGGTGAGAAGAGTTGCAGGGCTTGAGATGGTGAAGTTGGATCCTGAGTGGAGTTGGATGATGTTTGACTGGGGCTGTTGGTCCCTGGCCCCGTGTGGGGGTGCTGATCCCCATCCCTGTGTGGAGCTGCTGGCCTGTTTGACAGTCTCCTGTGCAGGGATGCTGGGACTTGTGCCAGTCCTGGTCCTCATGCAGGGATTCTGGTCTGTTTGATGGTCCCCACACAAGGATGCTGGTACTTGTCCCCACACAGGGATGCTGGTACCTGTCCCCATCCAGCCCCTGAGATGCTGAAGGGAGGGGAACATCTCCCTGCTGGGGAAAGGCTGAGGGAGCTGGGGCTCTGGAGCTTGGAGAAAAGAAGACTGAGGGGGGACCTCATTAATGTTTAGAAGTACGGGAGGGCAGGTGTCGAGAGGATGGAGCCAGACGCTTCCCAATGGCACCAGGGACAGGACAAGGGGTAACGGGGGTAAACTGGAACACAGGAGGTTCTACTTGAATATTAGGAAGAACTTGTTTGCAGTGAGGGTGCCAGAGCCTGGCCCAGGCTGCCCAGGGGGGTTGTGGAGTCTCCTTCTCTGGAGACGTTTCAAACCCGCCTGGACGAGTTCCTGTGGGACTTGGTCTGGGTGAGCCTGCTGCGGCAACGGGGGGATTGGACTGGAGGAGCTGTTGAGGGCCCTTCCAATCCCTAATATTCTGTGATTCTGTGACAGCCCTGCCATGGCGATGCTGGTTCCCATCCCTCCATGGGGTCACTGGTGCATTTGCCAGCGCACTGACCACCCACCCTCAGAGCTTTCTCTTCTTCCCTCCCTTCTCAGCCCTCCATGTCTGGGCAGAACGTTCCTCTCTTTCTTTTTGTCTCTTCTTCTCACACTTTCAGCCGTTGGGCACTAGAGCAAACGACTCTGGATGGGGAAAAAGAGGCCTCAGCTGTAGTGACACACCCTCCTCCTGCATGGGGTGTTTGTTCCTCACCTGCTTACAGGGACTGTATCTGAGCGCTGCTTGAGGTGGGTTTTATTTTCCCTCGACATTAATAAGTTTGTCTTCAACGGCAGCGCCTGCAAACCCTGAATAGCTCTGAACAAATAACACAGCCCGTGTCGGGAGGGGGGATTGCCAGCAGAAGGCTCAAGCTGCTTTGAATCTTTGCTATTGTAGAAAGACGGAGCAGAAACCTCCTTGCTGCCTGGAGATCAGGTATTTGCTGAGAGCTGCCCAGGCGCAGGGAAACAACAGGGTGTGAAATAAATATCGGCATTTCCTCCCTCGGGGACTTCCCAGTGCCGTCCGCAATTCAGAGCCGTAGGTGAACGCTGCTGAAACGCCGGCGAGTGGGAAGATGCTCGACAGCGCTGGATTATGGTTGTGTTGTGTTGGGGTTTATTTTTTTTCTTAATGGAAAAAGCCCTGTTTGTATGAAACCAATCGGTTTCTGCGCTCCTGAAGGGAAGGAGCATCCCAGAGGCACCGGTAAAAGCTTATTGCTTTATGCTCGGTGTTGCAAAAAAGGCTTAGGAAATTAAAAATAGCGTGTAGAGGATGTGTGGGGGTCTTGATACCGTAGACCCCGGTTTGCAATAACCTGGTGCTGGCGGGCTCTGGAACAGCAGCGAGGGCCAGGAGATGGAGATGTGCGGGAGCTGAGCCCCCCCAGCTCATCACACGTCTAGGAATGAGGTCCTGAGCTTGCTCAGAGCTCCAGAGCGAGTCACAGAGAGACCCCAACAGATGCTCTGAGCCCCCTGGACCCTTCCCATAGGTGGTGACGCCAGCAGCGCTTCGGAGGCGTGAGCAGCCGTCGCTTCCCCCGGAGAGCTGCTAGTTTGGGTACGAAAACCTGGGGATGCATCAGAAGCGGGACTCCCAACCTACTTCTGCTCCTCAGGAGGGGGGTGGGCTTCTCTGAGGGGGTTGAGCTGAGCCCATCGCAGCCCCCGAACATGCCCAGATCCCACTGGGGCAGCGGGAAAGTAGGTCGTGGCCGCGCTGGCGTGGCGGGCTCCGTCCTACATATGTAAATCGGGGCTATTTATGGCCGCTCGCATGACTGCGGGCTCAGGCGGCTCTGAGCAATACCCCACAGCCCAACCCTTCTGTGGGGGCCCCACGGGTGGCTCCCATCCTGCTTCCACCTCTGCGGTGAGCAGCGGGTGCTCGTGGGGCTACGGCTTTGGGGATGGAGCTTTGGGGATGGAGCTTTGGGACTGCTTCTGGTCCTGGTCCTGGTCCAGGCAGGAAGGGATGTGAGATGGAAGCTCTACCCCTGCTCCAGGGCTGGGTACTGAGCTCCCTGCCTCCAGCCCTGCCTGCGCTGGGCACTTGTGGCAGCAGTTGCTGCTGGATCCT
>WEIS01030256.1:14862-29393 GCA_013389965.1 Todus mexicanus | reverse complement strand
CCGAGCGGCGGCTGCGGTGAGGGGCAGAGCGCAGGGAGCGGCGTCCTGCTCCGTGTGCCCCGGAGCTGCTCCTGCTCCGTGTGCCTACCATCAGCTCCCGGGGTCCTGCTCGTTGTACCCCCCCGCAGCTCCCTCTCAGAGCAGATCCCTGTGCTCACGGGGCAGCGGGCGCTGCCCGGCTCTCTCCGGGTACTGTCCAGGGGCGAAGTTTATTTCTACCCTACAAGTGCTTGAGGAGATGTCGCCCCCCGATGTCTGGGGCCGAGGTGGGACTTTGAAACCGGTTGGTGTGTCAGGTTCTGGGGCTTGCCTGTTAATAACAGCAGTGGGGATGGGATGTGAAGCACTGAAACGGCCTCATCCCAGCAAAGTTAACTAAAAAGCTGATCTAAGAAATGTGGGGAGGAAGTCTTGGTACTATGAGAGAATGAGAAAGCGCAGGCTGGCAGTGCCCTTACCACCCTTTTATTGCTGGTGCGATAAGGTCTCTGAAATGCCCAGCAGAGTCATCCACGGGCTGCGATTAATACGACTGCCAATATTTTATTAGCTTGGCTTTACTGTACATGTGGCATCGGGAAGAAACGCTGGATTTTACAACAGTCCTGTGTTTTATTGTAAGCTGAGGCCGCACTGACAGACGGCCCAATAATCTAGAGCCTCCCCTGAAGCATCCAGGGGGTTGTTGTACCCGCAGCGTGAGGAGGATCGGGCTGATTCAGGATAACGCAGGAACAGAGAGCAGACTGGAGAGAAGGAAAAGCAGAGGTGGGGCAGCTCTTGGCACGGTTCAGTTCTGGTGCTGGGCACAGAAGGCGACTTCAGGTCACGTTCAAGGAAGATCAGGCAGCTGGTGGTACCTGTGAAGGTGGAGCGCGGTCGGAAGCGATGCTCTCGCTGGCTGAGCAGCGCGGTGCGGGAGGCGCGCGGGGCTCACCGGCGCTGCCGCCTCCTCCGCAGGTGCTGTTGGCAGCAGCCGTCTGCACGAAGGCGGGGAAGGCCATCGTCTCCCGGCAGTTCGTGGAGATGACCCGGACCCGCATCGAGGGGCTGCTGGCGGCGTTCCCGAAGCTGATGAACACCGGGAAGCAGCACACGTTTGTGGAGACGGAGAGCGTGCGGTACGTCTACCAGCCGATGGAGAAGCTCTACATGGTGCTGATCACCACCAAGAACAGCAACATCCTGGAAGACCTAGAAACACTCCGACTCTTCTCCCGGGTGGTAAGGCTCTGTCGCTTCACGCGGAGCTCGTGCGGTGAGGGGACCCCGCTGGTTGACGCGCTGTCTCCTCCGCCTGGCAACGCGACGTTCCAGCGCCTCATCCTGACCCGAAGGTCAGCTTGGGCCTTTCAGGGGCTGTTATGGGCTGCATGTAACAAGTCCTGGCTTACAGTTCAGCCTGGTGAGACCAAAGGGGTGCTGATGTGAACCTAGCATTGCGTGTTCTCGGCGTTTGTGAGATAACACCCGTGTCCCTTCTGAGCGCGCCGCGACGCTGCAGTACGCGGCTGTTAGAAGGGCAGCGCCACTTCACACGCGTTTCTTATTTGTGCCGCTGCCTTTGTGCAAGCAAAGCTTGGGGATAGGGGACAGAAAATGCGTGTGCAGGATCATCTGTGGATACTCCTTTTGAATATTTTCCCCCAACTAGATCCCCGAATACTGTCGAGCTCTGGAGGAGAATGAGATCTCCGAACACTGCTTCGACCTGATCTTTGCCTTTGATGAAATCGTCGCCCTGGGCTACCGTGAGAACGTAAACCTGGCGCAGATCCGGACCTTCACAGAGATGGACTCGCATGAAGAGAAGGTGTTCCGAGCTGTGCGAGAGGTGAGTGGGGGTGGCTGCGAGCCTGGGGTGAGGGGCCCTGTCTGGGAAACACGGCGTTTTTTAGAGAGGGATTACTCTGCTCTGTTGGGGGTTATAAAATTATCTGGCTGTTCTGTAAACTCAACGTCCATCTCTTGCTTCCTTTTTCTTGCTAAGGGTTTATGGAAAAGCGCATTTAGTTCCTGTACAGAGTCAGACTGAGATTGCAAAGCTCTGTCAGTCTCTTGTCTTTCACTTCAGACTCAGGAGCGTGAAGCAAAAGCCGAGATGCGCCGTAAAGCGAAGGAGTTGCAGCAGGCCCGGAGGGATGCAGAGAGGCAGGGCAAGAAGGCGCCTGGTTTCGGTGGCTTCGGCAGCTCGGCCGTGTCTGGGGGCACAACGGCGGCGATGATCACAGAGACCATCATCGAAACGGAGAAGCCCAAAGTGGCACCAGCACCTGCCAGGTGGGTGTGTGGCAGGGCGCAAACGTTCATTGCAGCCAGCCGTGACCCGAATAGAGGGTGTCCAGGGCAAGTCCTTAGTGTGGCCCTTCCGTTCGGTTCCTGTACGGGTGGAGGTTGTCACGCCTTTGTGAAGCCTCCCTTAGCTTTGCCAACAGGCGCGTGTTCACCTCCGAGCCTTTAATGCGGCTGCTTGTGGGCCGCCTTGTGCTGCATCTTCCTGAGACCACCTCTCGTTATTGAGGAGCAGTTGTGCTGCGTATTGCAGCAGCATCCCATCCTCTCTCTGGAGTCTCTGATGGGCAACAAGCTTCTCATTTTGTGTGGGGGAAAAAAGAGGTTCCAGCTGCTGGTGAGATGTGGAACAGAATCCAGGTCTGAATTGTGACTTAGCGCTCTGCACGCGAGATCACCAGTTTCACGTGTATTCCGCCCAAAAAGGGCTGCGGGGGTGAACGCTGTATGGTTGGGAAGGGTGAATTACAGCGCCTGAGGATGACTGAGCGAGAGGGAATCTGCTGCCGTGAGCTGACTGGGAGATTCTTACCCCTCTTGTTTAGGCCTTCGGGTCCCAGCAAAGCCTTGAAACTCGGTGCGAAGGGGAAGGAGGTGGACAACTTCGTGGACAAGCTGAAGTCGGAAGGAGAGAACATCATGACTTCTGTTGGCAAGCGCTCTACAGAGGCAGCCAAAGTTCTTGTTCCTCCCATCAATATGGAGAGGTGGGTATTGCCCTGGCATTGGCAGCGGCCTCCTCGCGGCTCTCCCAGGGACGCACCCATGGCTTTTTCCTGCCGTTGGGGTCCTGTGTGCTCGCTCGCTCTTCATTTAGAAAGGTGGTGGGCAAAGTCCTGGAAAGCACAGCAGCCAAAAAGCAGGTGGCTAGTTCAGTTAGGGACCACCTGAACTAAAATGGGACATACTTCCATTGTTTAGCTGACGTTGGGAATTTTCCTGTGCCTTTTCCCCTTAAAATAGCTGCCGTTTTTCCGTTTCCCAGACACAGGGTCCCTGCCTTAGTGCGGGGTGTTGAGTGAGCAGTCTGTCGCGATGCCACATCGACGCTGTCTGTCCAGGCTGCCATCTGGCACAGACTTGTTCTGTGGAGCCACCTGCCCCGAGTTAACTTGTCAGGGTGTCGTTACCTCTGCTATGGCGTTCACACTTCCTTTGGGGCCACCGAGGTCTTGGGAGCGCCCACTAGTTCTGTGTAGTCTGTCCTTGATCCTGTCTCATCCTGCTCTTTTTCTGTCTGTCTAGCGTCCACATGAAAATAGAGGAGAAAATCTCCTTGACCTGTGGCCGTGACGGAGGGCTGCAGAACATGGAGCTGCACGGCATGATCATGTTGCACATTTCCGATGAAAAGTTTGCGCGGATCCGCCTGCACGTGGAGAACGAAGATAAGAAGGGAGTACAGCTACAGGTAAAGCCTGTTCGGCGTCTCGTGCTGTCAGAGCGTGGTGCTCTCCTGGGTTCTTGTCCAAGCCTTCCCAGCGAACGGGCAGGGCCAGCTCACGCTCAGGAGATTGAAGTTCGCTCGAGAAACCCGCCCTCACTGCAGTCCTGTTACTGCCGTCAGCCTTATCCGCCCCGTGGCGCGCGCTGCTGTGCTGCGCCGTCTGATCTCGCTTGGACTTTGCAGCCGCCTGGCCTGGCGTGCGGCGCCGGTTTGTGCGGTGAGAGCTGTCGCGGTGGCGTGGGAGCGTCGGAGCAAACTTCGCGTGCCAGTGAGGAATTCAGCTGCTGTCTAGCAAGCCATTTCTCCTTGGGACTGTTTGTGTCCTGTCGCCGCTGTGAGCAGCTTGAACGTGGACTTGCAGAAGTCCTCAGCTTCCGGAAAGCAGCTTACGCTGATGGTGTGTGGAGAGAGCGTTTAAATGGGGTTTGGCTGCTCTAGTGTACGGGCACTAAGGTTACCGAGGCAAGTAGGACTGGTGTGGTTTCGGGGTGTTCTTCCCAGCAGCAGGAGATGGTTTTTTCTTCGAGAAACGCCCATTGCGGACCCGTGGGATTGTCTTCAGGATTTTAAGAGTTGTTAGAGTTGCTCTGTAGGTATCAGCCCAGGGCATCCTTGCTGGAGTCTGGCGCAGTGGCGTGTGAAAATGGCAGTGGTGTGGATTCTTCTTAGAGGATCAGCATTTTCTGGAAGGAATTTAGGTTGATAAGCAGATGTGCTCCAGTTGGGCTTCTGAGATGGGAACAAAATGGATGTGTGTGGGGTCAGGAAAATACTCTGGGAAGTGTAGACTTGTCCTGTTTGCGTTACCTACGTACGGTTCTGTCCTTGGGCTCAGAGTCACAGCCTGGGCGTGTGTTCCCCTTCCAGACTCACCCCAATGTGGACAAGAAGCTTTTCACTGCAGAATCACAGATCGGTTTGAAGAACCCAGAGAAGTCATTCCCTGTCAACAGCGACGTGGGCGTGCTGAAGTGGAGGTTGCAGACCACGGAGGAGTCCTTCATTCCACTGACAAGTGAGTGCAAGCTTGTGTCCAGGGGTTTGGGTGGAACAGGCCCACGTTCACCTGCAGGATGCCAGCTGGCAGCCCTCCTTGCGGTGGCCGGGCAGCCTCCAGAGTGTGGCACCCCGTGAGGTGTTGGAGATGTTGTGTTTGCCATTGGATAGGGCCTGTTGTTCTCGGCAGTGTCCGTTTTCTGTAAAACAAAATGCTGCTCTTCGAGTCGGGGTTTCTTTCTGTGCTTCCATCTTCCGGAAGCCCGTTCCGTGTAGAAGGCCAGGTTCAGGGTGGTGTTTCTGTGCCCTCAGTTAACTGCTGGCCATCGGAAAGCGGGAACAGTTGCGACGTTAACATTGAATACGAGTTGCAAGAGGAGAGCCTCGAGCTGAACGATGTCGTCATCACCATCCCCTTGCCGTAAGTAACGCTGCTTGTCCGGGCAGCGCTGACGAGCACCTCTCGGGTGTGCAGGCCTGGCCACGCCAGCAGGCGGGGCGAGCGTGTCTGTAGCTCTGAGCTGTCCTGACCTCTCGTCTCTGCTCCAGGTCTGGCGTTGGCACCCCAGTGATTGGGGAGATCGATGGTGAGTATCGCCACGACAGCCGGCGAAACCTCCTGGAGTGGTGCCTGCCAGTGATAGATGCCAAAAACAAGAGTGGCAGCCTGGAGTTCAGCATAGCAGGGCAGCCGAACGACTTCTTCCCGGTGCACGTCTCCTTTGTCTCCAAAAAGAACTATTGCAACATACAGGTACGGTCGCTGCCGGTGCTCCGCAGGCGTCACTCGCCTCTTGAGCCTCCTCAGCTGTCTGCTGGCTGAACTCCTCACGGGCCACTTCCAGCAGAGACAGTTACCCCAGGGAATCCTTCCCCGGTTTCCTGGGAGCAAAGCCCTTTCCTTCAGGGCTCGCTCGTGGTTGGAAGGCGCCGGGTTGATTCCATCCGCACGGTGTAGCTGTGGTGGGGAGTGTCGCGCCGCGCCAGGCTGACTCTGCCCATTGTCTCCGCAGGTTACCAAAGTGACGCAGGTAAATGGGAACAGCCCTGTGAGGTTTTCTACTGAAACCACCTTCCTGGTAGACAAGTACGAAATCCTGTAGTGCCAGCCGTGGGGAACCGCAAAGGAAGAAATTTTTAAATTAAAAAAAAAAAAAAAGAGGCCGAAGTTTATGCTGAATGTTGGGAACGCCGCAGCCCCCCCTCTGCTGAGATGCGTGGCTCTGCCGTCTGCAGCGGTCCTGGGTCACAGACATTTTTTGGCAGAGAATTGACGTGCTCATGGGGGAAAAGGCTACAAATTTCTTTGGCAGATTTCTACTGGCTGGCAGAAAGGGAAGATCTCCGCCGAGAACTCGTCTTTGATGTGTTCCCTTCTCCCCTGAAAACACCTGAAGCTCATTCCCAGCAGCTCCCAGACATGGTTCTCATCCCTTCCCAAGTGTCATGCGCTGTTCCACTCTTGGTGCTGCCATTTTAATCTCTCCTCGGCCCTCAGCTCTCGTTGATGAACGCAGGCATTAAGATAACGTATGCAGGGCCACCTCGCTTCTCTGGACCCTTCCGCCTGGTCAAAGTGGAGCAAGTTGGCCTCGGTTTCAATGGTGAGGTGGTTGTGGCAGAGAAGAGGAGCCCCGGCCTTCGGTCCTCTTGCCCGGTGCAGTCCCTGCCATCCCTCTGGACAGCCCCGCTGCTGGGCTGGCCTCGCCCAGGGGCAGCACCACTCCGGATGCTCCGGCTCTCGCCGCAGCGGGGAGCGTGTCCCGATGGGACTGTCCCTCGCCCGGCTGTGCCTGCTCTTGGGCCAGGCTTCGGAGGTGGTTAATTTGGTGAGGACCAGCCGGGTGTCTGTCCCGTGGCGCTGTCGGTGTCTGGGGAGGTTGCAGGCTTTGCCCACCCGGTGCAGGCAGCCGTGGGTACCTGGCGACTCAGCCTGTGTCAGCACCTGTCCCAAACTGTGTCTCGGCTCCTGCAGGTGGAGGAGGAGGTGCTGGTGTACAGAGAACAGGGGAGGTGTGCACCTGAGTGCAAGCAGCACCCCAGTGATGTCCCAGAGCCATTTCTCTTCCAGTTGCCTACCGAGCATCATTTGCCTCCTCTCGCAGACCTGTGCTCCCCTCCAGACTCATCTCAGCTGCACGGCTCAGGCCTGGTGCCGACAGCCTCGCTGGCCACCGGCACTGGGGAGAGCAAAGGCCCCGAGAGTGGCTCTGGGAGTGAGCACGGCTCAGTTCCTGGGGGTCCCCTGCCAAAGAAGTTCGTGGTCTCTCCTCTGTTGGGCAGAAATCATCTCACTGCTGCCCTGGGAGAGTGAGTCCCCTTCCCCAGCCCAGTAGGCAGTGACCCCGTTAACTCGGTCGTATGCGAGAGCTGCTTGTCTGTGATTTTAAAATGGAGTCGAGGTTAGTTCAGCCATCCACGGAGCTTTTTTTGTTTTCCTTAAATTCGTTGAGGGTAATATTTAAACCGAGCCGAGCTCCCCTTTTTGTAACCCTGCCCGATAGGGAGTAGAGCACATTCCAGTGTACGCGGAGAAAAACGAGTCTTTAATCAAATAAAGATACTGTCAAAGGAGCTGCGGGTCCGAGGGTCCTTCCGAGCCGTGCGGGGCCGGGTCAGCGGGACCCCCGCCCCCGGGGGCGGGACGGGGCCGGCACCGGCGCCGGGGCGGGGCCGGCGGAGGACACGGAGCGGCAGCGGCACCGGGACAGGGCAGCGGGACCGAGGTGAGCGGCACCGGGACAGGGCAGCGGGTGTCGGGGAGCCCCCGGGCAGCCCCTACCCTTGGTTTGGGGTGTCCAGTGCAGGGACCCCCACCCGGCAGCAGCTTTGGGATGGGGCAGGGGCTCCCTCGCTCTGACCTGTGCTGGGGACCCTGCCCGGGGGCTCCAGGGAAGGGCTGCACCAAACCCCTTGAGCTGTGGAGCCGGCGCTGCGCCAGGTCTTGGGGGTGCGTGGCTGGGTGGGCAGCCCGAGCCGGGGGTCCCGGTCGGTGGCGGGTTTGTGGGTGTGGGAGCCCCCAGAGCAGCCCGCCCTGCGTGGAAGGCTGTGTGAGGCTCTCCTGGCCCCAAATCCTGCTCTCCTGGCCCCAAATCCTGCTGCGGCTCCGGGGCGCTTGCTGGGGGAGACAGCGCTTGACCCCAGGCTGCCCCCGCCACCCTCGACGCCTCTCGGGGAGCCTGGGAACGGGGCTGGCCTGGCCGGACCCCGCTCCGCGTCGGGACCTTGTTTACTTCAGCTTCCTGACACGCTCTTGCTGCGGCCCCTTTGGCTGCTGCCAGAAAACCCGAGGAATTTGGCAGCCCCAGAAGGTATCCAGCTGCTGCGCTGAAGGGCCGCCCGCTCTCCCAGCCTTCCCGCTGCCCTCCCCGGGCAGGGGCTGCAGCAAGGCCGCGCGTACGGAGGCCGGGCAGGGCAGGGCTGCGCTCCAGGGTCCTCTTTTGGCAGCTTCTGGTGAGTTTGGGTTTACTTTGCGATGCCGTGTGTCGGCACGTGCGAAACGGTGGCGAGCGCGGTACCAGGCAGGGTGATGGAGCTGCCTGCGGTGTGAGGAGGTGGCACTTGCCAACAGCCAGGCACAGAAAGGAGAGAGCAACGCCTGCTGTGGAGAGGTGAGGCTTGCCCCTGTCCCAGAGCTGGGCCATGGGTTCGTGCCAGGGAGCAGATCTGAGACCCCCCCAGACCTGTCCTGTGCTGTGGTCCCGGAGCTGTCGTTAGCAGGAGCCGCAGCTGCTCCCCGTGGAAACGAGGTGAGCGTCTGCAGGTGAGAAGCATCGTTTGCTACCAGAGGGCTTTGAGGAGTCAGTCTCCATTGTGCAACCTCAGAAGGGGTCCTGGAGCTCCATGGCGATGGTGCTTTCCCTGTACGTGCTGCAGCGGCCGGACACATGCTTGGTGCTCGAGCTCTGGCAGGAGTCGGGACTATTTATGGCGTTGCCAACCCCTGGAGTTGGCTCATCTTGGGGAGCGCTGGGAGCAGGAAAGCTGCGCTGTGCACCCTGCCCAGCTCAAGCAAGCAGCGGGCGCCCCCGGCCCGCAGAGAGCCCAAGGCGCGATGCCGGCGGGGCCACCGCCTCGTCCGGAGCGCAGCTGCGCCGCGACGGTGCGGGAGCGCTGAGATCAGCGGGTGCGGCCGGGATTCCTCGGCTCCCGCCGGAGCTGTCTGGCGGTTGATTTACGGTGGTGTTATTGCCAGGAGCGTTGCGTCGTCCCAGCAACCGCGGTGTAGCCCCCGCCGCCCCTCGCCCGGGTGGGATGGGGCCGCCTGGGTACCCCCTGCTCCGTGTGGGGCACCCCCGGCTCGGAGGCAGTGGCTGAGAGCAGGGTCCTCGCCGCCCGCTGGCTCTGTGCCGGAGCTGGGCTCTCCCTTTCCAGTTGCGGGCGGAAAGGCCGGTTGTTTACTGGGGTGGGGAGTGTGGGAAGGGGTAAGCGCGCTCTAAGCTCGTTAGCAGATGGGGAGCGATCAGGCAGCCAAGTTGGTCGGAGGCTGCGATGCTGCGCGGTGCGCGCCCGTTAGCTTGGCTGCTCTGGCTGCCACGCGCGGCGCTCCCGGCTGTGGGTGCTGAGCAAAAGCCGCGCCGTGGGATGCCGTGTGCCAGCCCCCTGCACGCCGCAGCCTGGACGTAGCTGGCGCTGCCGATGCGTGGCAGGGAATGCCAGGCTGCATCCCAGTGCATCGGCCAGAGCCTGTGCGGGCATGGGCTGGGCCATGCCCTGGTTGTGCCCTAGCCAGCGGCACACGGTGTGGCTCAGGGTCTGCCCAGCAGCTGCCGGCACACAGCCGTGCTGCCGGGCTGTGAGGCAGGTCGTGCCGCGCCTGCACTGGGTCTTGGTGGGCAGCAGCGGCTCAGGCGGGAGTGGAGCCCCCTGCTCAGGTTGGCTCAGGTCGCAGCAGGCGAGCGGTGGGGTGCGGGGGCTCCCCAGGAGCTGGCAGCGGTGGGACAGCGCGCGGCCCGCGCCATGTCGGGGGGCCCCAGAGCAGAGGGGCTGGGCATCCTCCCAGGTGAGGCCTCTGCCTGCACCGGGAGAAGAAAGGGGCTTTTGTGCTCGGGGAGCCCAGGGCGGAGGGGCAGCCCCGTGCGCGGGGGGCACGGGGGCCGTGGGCTGTTGGGCGGTAACCGAGCCTGACCCCTTGGCATTTGCTGCCTTCGCCGCTTCCCACGGCGGGAACAAGCAGCGCGTTCTGCTGGCAGCAGCAGGAGAAGAAAGGCTGCCTTGTCTGCCCCAGCGGTGGGGCGCCGGCCGCGCTCCCGCCCCGCATTCCTCCTGCAGCACCGTCTGGCCAGGGCCCGCGCCCCCGACGCCCATCGGAGGGGACGGGGGTGTCCTCTGCGCCCCGAGGAGCCAGGTGAGGGGCTCTGGCGGGGGACGATGCTGGGGGACTCAGGGCTAGCAGGGTGGGTGTCGGGCACCGGGTCACCCTTCGGCTCTGCGGAGCCGGGGATGCTGCGGGGAGTGAGTTTGGGCAGGAGCGGGGATGTTCCCTGAGGTGCTGGGGCCGGGGGTCCCCCATGGTGCTCACCCAGTCCCGCTGGCACAGCCGTGCTGGGAAGGGGTTAACGCTGGCGCAGGATCCCACTCTGGCCCCGCTCCCTTCCTATGCAGCAGCCCGGCCCCTCTTGGCTTTTCCTCCTTCCCCGACTTTGTGTCTCGCCCGGACGAAGGAGAGGGGCAGGGCAGATGCTGAGAAGTGTGGCGCCTCTGCACCCAGGGGACATGGGCACCCTGAGGCGCAGGACCCCGCTCAGCACCGGGGCCAGAACCAGGTGGCAGGTAAGAGAAAGCGGGGGTCCGGCCTCGGCAGCTGGTGGGCACCCAGTCGCTGCTCCCAGGGTCCCCCACCTCTGCTTCCCCCGGCCCCAGCCGAGCTGTCCCCGTCCCACTTGGGCAGCTGTGACCCCTCAGAGCCCTGGCCGGGCTCAGCTGCGGTCCCCACGGACCCCTCGCTGTGGGGCGGCTGGCCCTGGTGTCGCACGGAGCCGCCTGGGCTCTGTCCCAGCCCTGGATCCCACGCTTGGTGTTTTCCAGCGTTTCATTTTTTCCGCAGTGTGTAATGGCCACACTCTGCTCGCCCCCGCAGCCCGGCCCGGCCAAGCCAGGGGGGTCCTGCACCCTGCGGGTGCTGGGGCTGGTGGGACAGTGCCGCAGGGAGCCAAGCCCGGGGCTCCTGCCGGTGCCCCAGGAATGGGGTCCTGGGTGGAATGGGAGCACTGGGTGGTTTGGCTGCCTCTGCCCAGCCTGCCCGGGAGGAGTTAAGCTGCGCTCGGCCAGATCCGGGCGGAAGGGAGGGACGTGGGGAGCAACAGGCGGTAAATTTAGTAACCCTGGAGCATCCCGGGCTGTGACGATGGCGTGACCACCGGGTGACGGAAGTCGTCCTTCCTTGAGCTGCCTCCCGCCCGCGCAGGGAGCAGCGGCGGTCGGCTGCGCCCGTGGGCAGCAGCGTGTGCCGGGCTGTGTGCGCCAGCCTGGCAGGAACGCGGCACAACCAGCTGCGCGTCTGCGCCCCAAGGTGCTGCCGGTGCTGCTGCCAGGCTGTGCAGGGGCAAAAGCTGCGCCGGGGCGCTGGGATGGGCGCTCACGGCACGTGTGGGCGTGCTGGGAGCCGTGCGTGGGCAGGCAGGTGTTGCTGGACACAGCTGGATGCTGCGCTCCCCGTGCTTATCCACCAGCAGCCGTTGGGGGCTGACCGCCCGTTGTTCCCAGTGTTTTGGGTGTGTGTTTCCTACACCACCTCCCCAAAGCCGAGCCAGCGTGCCAGCTCAGTGCTGCGTCCTGCCTGGGCACCCAGCACAAGCGGGTGTCCCTGCGCGGATGGGAACAGGCCCCCACTGAGCGGGATGCTCGCCGGCTTCGGCCGCTGCTGCGGGGCTGGAGATGGGAGCTCGGGAGGGGAATCCTCTCGGTGGCAAAAGCTGGTCTGGGGTGGGGCAGGGTGTGTGAGGCTTGTGCTCGGGCTGCTGGACCCGCAGGCGTGTGCGGGAGGAGGGTTAGAGCTGTAACCAGTGTGCTCACCTGGGCTGACTTCCTCTGCTGCTCCTGACAGCAGCCTGTGCCTGGGATCGCGCAGCGTCTCCGAGCGGGCACCATGGAGGCATCCGGCACGACCCCCGCCAGCCCGACCCGCAGAGTCCAGACCGTCATCCAGGTGAGCGAGCAGGGCCGCGGGAGCTCTGCCCTGCGGGGCCGCGGGGATCTGGCTGGAAGCCCTTCTCCATAGCTCGCCCTACCATGGGCAGCCAGCACCGTCCTCTGGCCTCTCCTCGCCCCAATCCTCTTACGGGATCGGCCGCAAAGCCAATTGAGCTAAGTGCCTGCCCGTTCAGATCCTCTTAGATGCAGCCCAAGCCCCTGGGATCTCTGCTCCTCAGCAGCTCACCTCTGCTCTCAGGGCAGGCAGGGTGGAGCCCTCAGCTCTGGCTGTCCTGCCTGCACGCAGCTCTGCGCGGGCATCGCTCCCTGCCCGTGAGTGTGCCCGTTTTGGAGCAGCTCAGGTGTCTGGGAGCCACAGGAGCTGAGAGCGTCCCTCCCTCTCATCCTGCAGAACAGCCCCCTGGACCTGATCGACACGGGCAAGGGGCTGAAGGTGCAGACGGAGAAGCCGCACCTGGTGAGCCTGGGCAGCGGCCGGCTCAGCACGGCCATCACGCTCCTGCCGCTGGAGGAAGGTGAGTGCCGGGCACCGGGGCTCCCCGCGGCCGCGCCGCTGGCGGGAGCGATGCTGAACCCCCTTTCCTGCCGGCAGGGAGGACCGTCATCGGCACGGCTGCGAGAGACATCGTCCTGCAGGGCCCTGGGCTGGCGCCGCAGCACTGCTACATCGAGAACGTGCGGGGCACGCTCACCCTGCACCCCTGCGGCAACGCCTGCGCCATCGACGGCGTGACGCTGCGGCGGCCCACGCGCCTCACCCAAGGTGGGCACCGCCGGGCTCCTCCAGGGCTGGGTGGTGCTGGTGGGTGGAGCTGTGCCGGTGGGTGTCCAGGGGTCTGTGCTGATGGGTGTTGGGGTGCGTGTGCCCCCGGGTGTCGGGGGTCTGCGGGTCCATCCCGGCTGGTGTGCTCCTGCGGGGTCCTGGCACCGGTTGGAACCGCAGGACAAAGCGGCTCGGGCTCGGTGCCGGGCGGGTGGGTCCCGCATCGCACCCGCACACCCGCGGGGTGCTCAGCCGGGCTGGGGAAGGGGAGGTGCGGGAGAAAACAACGCGGGTGTGCCCGGCCGGGGAGCTCGGGGCGCGCTGTGCCCGCATCGTCCCGCCCCGGTCCCGNGGGGCAGGGTCCCCTCGGGGACAATGGGCAGGGGGCAGTGGCAGCCGCGTGGCCGCTGGGGAGGGTCGGAGGGTCCCGCCGCGCTGTGCGGGAGCCGGGGGTGTGCGGGGAGCCCCTGGTTGTGCTGCCCCTGGGCAGGGTGATCCGTCCGGACACCGCCCGGCTGCAGCGGGACGAGCTGCGGGTGCGTGGCAGGGGCGCAGGGCGAGGGTCCCCTGCTTTGCCGGGGCGATGCGCAGCTCTGCGGGTGCTGGCACACAGCGAGGGCGCAGGGCAGCGATGCCCGGGCCACAGGAGCCGCTGTGACCGCGCTGGGCACCGGCGTCGCCGCCCGGCAGACGGGTGCTCGGGCTGTGCTGCTGGGGCAGCTCCGGCCGCGGAGCGGGACCTCTGCCCACCCTGGCGCTCGGACAGGGCAGCCAGGCACCCGTGGTGGTGGCGGGGACGGCGGTTAATCCGTCCGGCCTCTCGCTTGCCTTGCCATGAGCCTGGGCTGCCTGTTGCTCCAAAAAACACATTCCCTCCGGCGAGGGATTTTCTGCTGCGGCTGTTGGTGCTGAGCGAGCCTCTCCCCGGGGCCCTGGCAGGCGCTTCAAAGCAGGGTGTGTCTGCAGCACGGAGCCTTCCAGATGCCCGCCGCGCCCGCCACGCGGCTCCTCGCCACGGCGGACAGCGGGAACACGCGGCCGGGTCCTCGTCTCGGGCCGCCTGCCTCCCCCAGGGACGCTCAGCGACCTTCCCCTGCGGGGCTGCGCTTTGGGCCGGGAAGAGGCGCTTTGCTGGGGACAGGAGCTGTCTTGTCTGCCGCTGGCAGCCGCGCGGGCCCTGGATTGCCGCCAGCCCCCCCGGCGGCGCGGCCCCCGGCAGGGACCCCAGCTGTGCCCGCAGCTGCCGGGGAGTGACCTGGATTTCAGCCTCCCCCTAAGCCTCTGCTGACGGCAGGAGCCTGCCCCCCTCCCAGGGACGCGTCTTAGGGCCAGGCAGCGCCTGGCTGCCTGTGCCGGCTCCCGCCTCGCTCCAGCCCCGCTCCAGCCCCGCTCCGGCGCAGACGGCCCCCCCTGAGCCCTCTCCCCTCTCTCCCCAGGGTGCACCATCTGCCTGGGCCAGGCCACCTTCCTCCGCTTCAACCACCCTGCCGAGGCCAAGTGGATGAAGAGCATGATCCCGGCGGGCGGCAGGAGCCCGGCCGCGCTCTACGGGCTGCCAGCAAGTAGGTGACCCCCAGCTTGTCCCAGGCAGGGCGGTGGGGACCGCGGGGCGTTCCTGGGCGTGTCCTGGCGCGCGATGCTCGTCCAGCCCGGGACTCGTGCCCCGCCACAGATGTGCCAGCCTTGGGCTCAGCGTGGCAGCTGTGCTGGTGTTTGTTAATAGTCAATATTGNGCGGCCGGCGGGGCGAGACCGGCCCCGCCTGGATCCGCCGCCCCTCCCCGCGGCGGGGCGGAGAGTGCGGGGCGGAGAGCGGGGCTGGCGGTGAGTGAGGCTGCGGGGGGCTTTGTGAGTGAGTGCGGGGCTGAGAGTGCGGGGCCGT
>WEIS01030256.1:0-14445 GCA_013389965.1 Todus mexicanus | reverse complement strand
CAGGCACCCGTGGTGGTGGCGGGGACGGCGGTTAATCCGTCCGGCCTCTCGCTTGCCTTGCCATGAGCCTGGGCTGCCTGTTGCTCCAAAAAACACATTCCCTCCGGCGAGGGATTTTCTGCTGCGGCTGTTGGTGCTGAGCGAGCCTCTCCCCGGGGCCCTGGCAGGCGCTTCAAAGCAGGGTGTGTCTGCAGCACGGAGCCTTCCAGATGCCCGCCGCGCCCGCCACGCGGCTCCTCGCCACGGCGGACAGCGGGAACACGCGGCCGGGTCCTCGTCTCGGGCCGCCTGCCTCCCCCAGGGACGCTCAGCGACCTTCCCCTGCGGGGCTGCGCTTTGGGCCGGGAAGAGGCGCTTTGCTGGGGACAGGAGCTGTCTTGTCTGCCGCTGGCAGCCGCGCGGGCCCTGGATTGCCGCCAGCCCCCCCGGCGGCGCGGCCCCCGGCAGGGACCCCAGCTGTGCCCGCAGCTGCCGGGGAGTGACCTGGATTTCAGCCTCCCCCTAAGCCTCTGCTGACGGCAGGAGCCTGCCCCCCTCCCGGGGACGCGTCTTAGGGCCAGGCAGCGCCTGGCTGCCTGTGCCGGCTCCCGCCTCGCTCCAGCCCCGCTCCGGCGCAGACGGCCCCCCCCGAGCCCTCTCCCCTCTCTCCCCAGGGTGCACCATCTGCCTGGGCCAGGCCACCTTCCTCCGCTTCAACCACCCTGCCGAGGCCAAGTGGATGAAGAGCATGATCCCGGCGGGCGGCAGGAGCCCGGCCGCGCTCTACGGGCTGCCAGCAAGTAGGTGACCCCCAGCTTGTCCCAGGCAGGGCGGTGGGGACCGCGGGGCGTTCCTGGGCGTGTCCTGGCGCGCGATGCTCGTCCAGCCCGGGACTCGTGCCCCGCCACAGATGTGCCAGCCTTGGGCTCAGCGTGGCAGCTGTGCTGGTGTTTGTTAATAGTCAATATTGCCTCAGAAGAGGGTAGCTGAGGGGCGGTGAGGCAGGGGGCAGAGGCTCTCTCCGCTGGCAGCCAGCCTTGGCAGAGCCATCGCCCATGGGATGATGCGCTGGGGATGTGGGGTGCGCAGGGCCGTCCCTGGCTGCCTCGGAGCGGGTGTTTACACGCCGGGGCGGCTCTGCAGTGGCTGCGAAGGCCGTTTCCCTGGTTGCAATCCTCCATCTCTCTGGCTGCTTATCTTGCTGTGTCTGCCTGTCTGCGAGGCTGATGGGGTGGGTGCCTGCGCCGAGGTCCGGCGCCGTGCCTGGTTCCTGGGGATGTCCAGATCCCCAGCAGCGATCCCTTCTCCCTGCCCCGGCCGGCACACCCTGGCACGGGGAGAGGAGCTTGGCAGCCTCCCCGTGCCACGTGTGTGTTGGGAAGGCATCACAGCTTGCAGCTGGGGGACGGGAGGAGGGACGTGGGGAGGTGCCGTGGCCATGGAGCATCCCAGAGCTGTGGAGCATCCCACAGCCATGGAGCATCCCACGGCCGTGGAGCATCCCGTGGCCGTGGAGCATCCCGTGTGGGTCCCGTACAGTCCCTCCCTGTGCTGTGGGACTGGGCTGTGGCACATCTCTCTGGGCGCGGGGGCTCTGCTCGCCGCCGTAGGGGAGCCACTGGGTTGGGGGGTGACGCAGCCTGGGTGGCATGCCCTGCCATCCTGGCTGGACTCCGCGCCTGCCACTATATTAGCTCGTTCCCTGAGTGACAGGCACATCGGTGCTGTGCCGGGAGGACAGGGCACGCCAGCCAGGAGCGTGGGGAGCCCGTGGGCTGTGTGGCCCTGGGTCCGGGCACACCGTGGGTCTGCGGTCGGTGGCTTTTGGCTGTCGCATCTCTGCCTGTCACTGGGGTGCCGGGGACAAGCGGTGGGTGCTGGTGGCCGGTGTGGGCAGCTGCTCCCCCGAGAGCGGGGCTGGGAGCTGCCGGCAGCGCAGGGATGTCGGGAGCAGGCGGCTGGACTGGCTATCGGGTTTCTGTCTCCCTGGTGATGGGGCCAGCGGGACCTCGGCCTCCTCCCTGGCCCAGCTCCTCAGCCGGCAGCGTGGGAAATGGTGGCAGCGGGAAGCAGGCGGTGGGGTTGGGGCGGTGGAGCTGTGACCCGTGCTGGGTCTCCGAGGGCTGCGTGGAGGGGTGTTGCCAGGCTGGCCCATGGGACCCCAGCCCTGGCAGTGCTGTGGGGGTCCCGCCACACTGATGTCTGCTCCCGTGTCGCCCCACAGAGCCCGAGGCCCTGGTGAATGGTGGCCGCCAGCCATCGGAGCACGGCTGCCACAGCCACAGCTCCCTCGTCAGCTCCATTGAGAAGGACTTGCAGGATATCATGGACTCGCTGGTGCTGGAGGAACCATCGTCTCCCGGCTGCAAGAAGCCACCTGCCTGCGGCCAGTCCCCTCTCTCTCCCGTGGTGAATGGGGGTGGGCGCTGCCTCCTGTCCCCCCCACCCAGCCCTGGGGCTGCCTCCGGGGGCTCCAGCTACGAGAACTTCTCCCCGCTCTCCTCTCCGGCCAGCAGCGGCAGCTACACCAGCCCCTCGCCCAGCAGCCAGGAGCAGGGTCCCTCCGTGCCCCCTCTGGTCCCGCTCCGCTCCTCCAGCTACAACCACACCGTGCAGCCGCCTCCCCAGCGCCCACCCCCGCCGCCCGGTGGGGGTCCCGGCGAGCCTTGGCTGTCTGAGAGGCTGGGGGACCACCGGGCGGGCAGCCCCCACCTGACCCCCAGGGCAGCACCGCGGGTGAGGCCAGCCCTGCAGGAGCGGCCCCCCAGCCCCTTCCGGGAGCCGCGGGACCCCACGACCACCAGCCGGCAGCCCCCTGGCAGGGGGGTCCCGGAGTCCCGGCTGCAGCCCCCTGAGAGCCCTCGTGCAGCCCGGAGAAACGTGGAGAGCCTGCGGGAGCTGCCGCCGCTGAGCCCCTCGCTGTCGCGCCGGGCAGCCAGCCCCCGCACAGCCCCCGACATCCCCGCGCAGCCTCGGCTGGCCAGGGAGGTGCCCGGCAGCCCCCGCACCAGGCGCAAGGGTCTGGAGGAGCCGAGGGGCACCGGGAGCCCCTCGCCCCCGCTGCTGGCAGAGACCCCCTCGCGCCGCCCCAGCGTCAGCTCCTGCCTGAGTCCGGCGTACGGGCTGGGCTCCCCGGCCGTGCCCTCGCCCCGGCAGAGCCCCCGTGCCCCCAGGAAGCCCTTGGGGGACCCACGGCTACCGACAGGGCCACGGGAGCGCAAGAACAGCATCACCGAGATCAGCGACAACGAGGACGAGCTGCTGGAGTACCACCGGCGGCAGCGGCAGGAGCGGGTGCGGGAGCAGGAGATGGAGCGCTTGGTGAGTGCTGGGGCCAGGGGCGTGGGTCTGTATTTGAGTGTTGGGACCCCCTCTTTGCAGACACCTTTTGGCTTTTACTGCTTTAAAACCCGTCCCTTGCCTCTCGGGGATTTGCCACAGCTGCCAGGCTGCCGGCTTATCCAGGGGGATTACGGCCAGGAGCGGCTGTCGGTGCACAGCAGCTCTGCGAGCACGAAGCTCCCGGCTCACAGCAGCCCTGGGAAACACGCGGGGTCTGAAATCACGGTGCTCCTGGATTTGCAAATCTGTCCACGTCTCGTCCAGCCCCTCCAGGGCCGTGTCTGCTGGTGACGGTGCCGTGGCTTTGTGGGCATCTATATTTAGGGTAGATGGAGTTTTTATAGAGCCAGCAGCTGCCTGGGTGGAGTTTGCCCGCGTGTCTGCCAGTGCCGGTGGCCGTGCTGCCGGAGCCCTGTTTGCTCAGCCCTGACTCACAGCTGGCGCGGGCGGCCTGAGTCACTGACTGGAAATAGCGGAGGCGCTTGGCAGCCGGCGCTGCTGCCTGTAATTAGTCCGTCTCCAGCTCCCATCGCATCGCGTGCCTGGCTCCGGCGTGGGGTCGGGACGTGCTGCATCCGGCTTTGCAACACCCCCAGCCCGTCCCGGTGAGCGGGCAGGGCGCGGAGCGAGCCCATGTCCCGGTGCCTGCCATCGGCACAGGGTCCTGCCGGCAGCAGCAGCAGCGTGTGCTGGGGTGGGCACTGTGCTGACCATTCCTCCCCGCAGGAGCGGCAACGCCTGGAGACCATCCTGAACCTCTGTGCCGAGTACACCAAGACGGACGGCACGGAGCCGGGCGACGTGCACCGGCTCCTGGCTGGTGATGCGGACGGGGGCCGGCGGGTGCCCAGGGGCGCTGCGGCTCTGGGCCGTGCTGCTCTGGAGCTGCGGCAGAGGGAGAGCCTGGAGAGGTCCGACGAGGAGAACCTGAAGGAGGAGTGCAGCAGCACTGAAAGCACACACCATGAGGTGAGGGGAGGGCAGTGCCGTGCCGCGCTGTGCCGCGCAGTGCCGTGCCGCGCCGCGCCAACCTGCTCTCTCCGTAGCACGAGGAACTGGTGGGCCCCTGGGCCAAGGAGGCGCAGCGACTGGAGGAGGAGCGCGCCGCTGTGCTCGGCCGCCTGGACCAGCTGAAGGGCCGTGTCAAGGAGCTGGAGCAGCAGCTGCAGGAGATGTCGCGAGAGGTGAGGGAAGGGGGAGTCTCTCCGGGTGCCCCACTGCTTGCGGCGTTCGCCGCCCACTCTCCCATCCTGTGGGCGTGAACTGGACCCAGGGCAGCTGTAGTGATGCGGCTGTGCCCATCCAGGCGGAGATGGAGCGGGCGCTGCTGCAGGGCGAGCGGGAGTCGGAGGCTGCGCGGCTGCGGCAGGAGCAGGAGGCAGTGCAGCAGCTGCAGGAGAAGCTCTCCAGCCTGGACGCCAGCATCCGGAAAGAGCGGGACAAGGTGAGCCCCGGGCACGGGTCCCCGCGGTGCCAGTTGCGCCGTGCCCTCCATGGTGCTCGCAGCCAGTGCTGTGGCGTTACCCTGCGGACACGTTCTCCAGTTCCTGGGCTCCGCAAGAGGCACTGAGGAGCTTTCCCTCTGAGTTCGTGTCGTGGGGGGATCTGTCTTGTCCGTCCCCCTGCCTGGCGCTGGTCCAGCAGCCCTGCTGGAGGAGGGCAGGGGTAGCCCTTGGGGTGCGTTTTGGCCACGGTTGGGTCACGCCGGCCGCGTCTCGTGGGGAGGCTCTGAGGGGCTGGACTTTCCCACACAGCAGGAAGCACCGACCTGGAGTGGGGGCCTCAGCACTGCCCATTCCCTGCCCTTGCTGAGGGTCTATGACTTGTGGCTGCCTCTGCTACCCACTGGGGCATCTTGGGGCATGATGGCAGCTGATGCTGCAGCGTTCGGCTTGCTGGAGGTGGCTGGGAAATCGCTGGGGGGTGTCTCACTCGGCTGGGTGGCTGAGGAAGGGGTCCTGCCCCCTTCCCTTGGGTTCATCTTCGGTGCAGCTGCCGCTGTGATGTGCCAGTGGTGCCTGAAGGCACTGCACGCCTGGCACACTCTTCCCAGCTTCTGGTTGCTGACCTTTCCGTGGCCCTGGATGCTGCTCCGTGATGGGAGAGCTCCTGGGACCTGGCTCCCTGCTGCCCAAGGCTGACATTCCCGTGCAGCCTATGCCCAGGTCCCACACCAGTGTCCCTGGGGATCTGTCCAGCCCCATGGCTGGATGTGCCTGGGCCGTTTGGTTGCCTGTGCCCAGGCAGAGCTGCCGTTGGCGCCTGCCAGCGCTGCCCCCGCGGTGTTCTGAGGTTTTTGTTCTGGTTTTGGTTTTCCAGCCCTTTGCAGGTGTCTTTTATAGCCAGGGGCAGCATTGCTCAGAGCCAGGAGAGGAGCACAGGGAAACCCCCCTCCCAAACTCTCTGTTGACCTAACCACCGCTTTCCTAATGAGCCTGCACTGATTGCACTAACAGAGCCTGCTGTGAGGTCTGCCCTCACCTCCGACACCTCCGCATGCCCGGGAGCCCCGCTGGGCACCTTCAGCCCTGTCCCTGGCACCTGTCTGTGCCAGCCCTGTCTCCCCGCTGGTGCGTCCTCCCTTCTCCTGGGTTCCCCGTGTCTGCCCCGCTGTTTCTCACAGCGTTTCCCCACATCTAGTCCCGGTACGGTGCTGTCAGGCCTGCTGGGGGTGACTCCCTGTGACGGTCCTGCGTTGCTGGCCTCCACCGTGCTGCTCCTGTGGCTGTGAGGGTTGAGGACAATACCCCTCCTCCCAGGGTCAGGAGCAAGTGTCTGCTCTGTCCATAACCCAGCGTAGCCTGAGCATCTCTGGCAGCGGAGTTGAACCTCAGTCTCCTGTTTTCACTGCTGTCCCGCGGGCAACCCTCTCCTGATGGATGGGGTCCGTAGTCCCTCAGCCTGACTGTGATTAATTGACAGCACCCTGGATGGTGAGCATCAATTAACAGAGCTCGTTAGTGGCTGTTTGAAAGGTGCGCGTGGTGCAGGATTAGGGTGACTTTATCCATGCTGTAAGCATCCATCTTTTTGCTGCCCATAAGTGGGCTTTTGGCATGGAAACGTGATGCTGAGGCCGAGGGCTGGCCGTAACCGCTCTAACACCACCCAGCCTGGGTCCTTGTGGCTGTTGCTCTCTCGACCCCTCTGTAGATGCCGTGATGCTCCTCCCTGTGAGCCTCCTCCTTCTCCAGCGGAGCTCCTCTCTAACTCTGCAGCTTCTGCATGGCGCCGATTTGAGAAGTGTGTTTTCTCTCTCTTTCTCTCTCTCTCTTTTTTCTTTCTCTCCCTTTTTCTCTTCCTTCCTTTTCTTTTTGTTTTCTCTCATTCTCCCTTGATTCAGGAAAGGGCAAAGGTTGATGCTGAAAGGAAGGAGCTAGAGCAACTCCGGGCGCTTTACCATGAGTCGAAGAGCCACCTTGATAAGTGCCCTGAGTCAATGCGGGAGCAGTTGCGGGAGCAGCTGCGAAGGGTCAGTGTCTCCCCCTACCCCTCCCGGACCATGGCCCACCTCCCTCCACTCCAGCTTAGGCCAGCTCTTCCCCGCCGGCGGGGGCCGCACTGGGAGCGTCGCACCTGGGCTGGAGGCGGCTGGCACCGGGCTCCGCCGTCCTGGTAAGCTTGCCGCTCGCCTGGGCCCCGGGCGCGGCGCTGGCCCGGCTGGNCGCCGCGCTCGGATCCTGCCCCGCGAGGAGGGCAGGCTGGGCACCCTCGGGGATCGGCGCGTCCCCGTCTGTCGGGTATTTCCTGAGAGCGTTTGTTTACACGGTGCCGTCAGTTTACGTTACCGCCGGTCTGCAGCATTTTTTCCCACTGTTTGATGTTTTCTGGTAGCGGCCGCCCTTCCCCAGCCTGTGGCCAGTGTTTGCTCAGCCTGTGCGGATAAACCCGTCGTGCCGCAGCCTGCTCAGGGCAGGCACCCCCAGACTGAGCACAGGTCCTGCCAGGCAGTGGGCAGGGATGGTGATGGGCCAGTCCCGGTGCACAGGAGCCGTTGGCAGCCGCCACGCCGGCGGTGCGGAGCCGTGCCACGAGAGCCAGGGCTGCCCTGCTCCCGGGGCGGGGTGACAGACGTCCCCGCAGGGAGCGGGGTGCAGTTGCTGCCAGGGTGGCACTGGCAGACCCTGAGCCGAATGCCCCTGCGTGCTGTTGGTGCTTGAAGGCTTTGAGGGCGTGCAGGCATTTGTCCGACGTGGTGCTTGTCTGCGGGGGCTCTGCTGCTCGTTGGGCTGGTGCCGTGGGGCTGGGTGTCGGTCGTTACCTCAGCATGCAGCGCTTCGGGTCCAGCACCAGCCTGGACGCGGTTCAACAGGGGCTGCTGGGTGAAGCCCCCAGCCATGGTGGGGTTGACAGCTCTGACCTGGCCGGTGTCCTGTGCTTCCACTGCCTTCTCCAGCCGTGCTGAGGCTGATGGTGCCCGTCCTGTCCTGGGGGAAGGCTGCCTGTGTCCCCACAGGCCCCCGTTCCTGGCCGGTGCCAGTGGGACGTGGCAGGAGATTCTGCTCCAGGAGACCTGCCTGCCCAAGAGGCTGCTGTCATCAGGATGTGGAGATGCCCATCCAAAGGCAGTGACCCACTGTGCCCTTGTGTGTCTGAAGGAGGCGGAGGCGCTGGAGACAGAGGCCAAGCTGTTTGAGGACCTGGAGTTCCAGCAGCTGGAGCGGGAGAGTCGCCTCGAGGAGGAGCGTGAGGCAAGGGGCCAGCAGCTGCTGCAGAGCCGGGCTGAGTACCAGCGCAGCATCGCTCGCAGGAAGGTAGGGATGGAGGGGGCAGCAGGTCCAGCACGGCTGGGCTGCCCCCCGCGACCCTGGCTGAGCCCCGTGGCCCCGGCTCAGCCCCGCTGCCTGCTTCCCAGGAGCGGGTCGCCGCCCTGGATGCCCAGGCTGCCCAGATCCGGCTGCAGAGCACCCAGGAGGGCGAGCGCCTGGCCAAGGAGAGGAGCGGCGTCCTGCAGCTCCTGCAGAAGGTAATGCCGCAGTCGGGGTTCGACACGGGCTCCCTCACCCTGGGGCACCTGAGGCAGAGGACAAGGTCGTGCCGACTCCTGCTGGGGTGCTGGCAGTCGGGGTGAGCTTGGTGGGGCCTGGCCATGGGGTGCCAGTAATCGTCAGCTCTGCTCTCGCTGTCGCCCTGTGCTCAGGAGAAGGAGAAGCTTGTGGCCCTCGAGAGGCAATACCAGCTCGTCACAGGAGGCAGAAGCTTCCCCAAAATGTCTTCAGCTCTCAGAGATGTAAGTGGGGAGAGAGGGGGATGGTCCTTAGGGCTGCCCTCCTGCCAGCCCAAGCCTCTCTCATCAGTGGGGTCAAGCCTGCTGCTCCTCAGGCTCTGCTCTGAGGTGCTCTCTGGTCAGAGCCGGGTGCTCCCAGCCACTCGGAGCCTCTCCATGGGCTGCAGAGGCCATCACGAGGTTCGCAGAGAGGGAAGAAGAGAAACATAACAGAGCCAGGCTGGGGAGCAGCAGCATCTGCCCTGTCGGGATGCTGCAGGAGCCCGGGAGCAGTCCAGGCTTTTAGCAGGCAGCTTGGCAAGGGCTGCGGGCGCCTGCAAGGAAAGGACTCGGCACAGCTTCAGGGTGGGCGCTGCCTGGGGCCCCATCCTTGCCAAAGAGCAAGTGTGGAACTGTCTTGGTGTCAGTCTGGGGGACTCCTTCCAATTCATGTCCAAAGGTGTTTAGGTGGGAGCGAGTCATCCCAGTGCTCTGCTCTTGGCTCTGAATGGGGAGCCAGAGCCACGGTGCCCTCGGGGACCGCGGTGCCACACGTGCTGCCTGTGCCTGCCTTGCCTACATGATCTTTACCCTCCCACAGGAGACCCTCTATATCTCAGAGCCTTATGAGCTGTTGGAGGCAACTAAGCCCCTGAGCCCCCTGCCAGCAGCAGCTGCCTCCTTAGCTTCTCCTGCCGCCTGCTCCTACCCCAAGGCACAAGAGGTAACGGGACTAACTGCATGTGCTTGCTCGCTTGCCTCCCCTTGGCCAGGCCACCTCAGACCCCTCTCACAGACTAACGTTGCCTCCGGGCAGCAGGGCATCCCGCTGCAGCACGCTGAGGCAGCACGGCTGGGCCTGTCCTCTCTGAGCTCTCTGGCAGCGGCTGCGCTCGTTAACGCTCAGACCCCCATTTCAGGTGCTCTCCTGAGCCCACCGGGCGTCCCGGCTCCCACTGCCACCCTTGGTTTTAATGCTGGCATGGCATCCTGTGACACTGGGATCCCTGTGATTCCCTTGCCCACCACTTACCCACTGGCTGGGCACCTCCTGACAGCATCCTCTAAGGTCTTGCTAGTCTGGCTTCCCCCGAAGAAAGAGCAAATCCCTGGTTTTAGCATGTTTGGCTCAGAAGGGGTGAGGAAGTGGACTTTAAACTGGCTGGGAGTAGCTTGAGTTGCCTCATCCGGTGCTGTCACCCTGGGGAGGGCTCGTGGCTGGGGCACCCTGAGATCCGGGTGATGGGAATGGCTGAAGGCGCCTTGGCAGAGCAGGCTGCAGCCCTGCATCCCGCACGCGGCAAAGCTGCGCCTCAGGCAGGAGTGCAGCCGCGTGCCAGGACACCCAGCCCAGCTCAGGCTCCCGCGCGGTGCTGGGCACCAAGGCAGCTGAGGGCAGGGAGGGCAGCGAGGCAGGGCAAGGCTGGGCAGGTGGTTGCTGCTGGGCATGGGCACATGGGGAGATTTGCTCCCGCTTTGCAGTCAGTGCCATGGTGCCAGCACATGGGTCTAACTCTCCTTCTCCTCCGCCGTGGATTTCTAGGAGTACATGAGGCTGTCTGACGTTTTCAGGTTCTGCAGCCACGCGCACGGCCCCAGCCCGGACACTAAAGCTTCTGCTGCTGCCCCCGCTGCTGCTCAGCGCTCTTTCTTGCTTGCTGTACCTCCTGCAGCCGACGAGGTACCCGCTCCAGAGCATGCTCGGGTTTGCTCCCTTGGGTTGCCTGTTGCAGACCGTGGGTGCCCCGTGTGCCCTGGTGCTCGGAGCCCGCCTCTCTCGTGGGCTGCAGTGGAGCAGGGAGCAGAGGCTGGAGCAGCCTGGTGTCCTCGCCGGGCAGCGCTTCTTGCCTGCTGCAGATGGGCTTTGCCCTCCAGGGTGGCGGCAGCGGGGCTGGAGAGCCGAGCGGGTGCCTGGCAGGGTGGCATGGCAGCGCTTTGCCTGTTAGCCCAGTCCTGGCTGCTGGTCCCAGGGAGGAGGATGTGGAACAGGCAGGAGCCTGACCCGATGCCCAGCACCACAGTGCTGGGCAATACCTGCTGCCGTTCCTGCCAGGGACGTGGCACCCTCTTTTGTGGACTGGAGCTGCCTGCTCTTTCCACTGTGCCTGTTTGCCCTTGCTCGGAGCCTCTTCTCCCGATTTAATCTTCTTTTCTCTGCCCAGTACGTGACCGTTGAGCAGCTCTCAGGCATCCTGGGCAGCCTCCGTGCCCCTGCCGCTTCCCCGCTGCTTCCTCCGGCTCCTTCATCCTCAGGCTGTGCTGCTCCTCCTCCTCTTCCATCTCTCTCTTCTCTCTCCATCTCTGCAGAGGTTTGTGTCCCATTTCCCCCTCCTCTGCCCCCGTCCTCTCCCTGGGAGGTCACGGGAAGGGGTGAGATGTGGATGAGGCCGAGCCCAGTCTCTTGCCACCCCTCACTGCCCTGCCACTGCTTCAGTGCTCACCTTGTGCCCTGCCTCCCGCCTGAGCCCCGTCCATGCCATGGAGCAGGGCCGGGGGTCTCTGTGCCCTCCTGGTGCTTGTGTTGGCTCTTGTCAGCCCCGTGCTCAGCTGGGGGGTTCCGGAGCTGCCAAGTCTTGTCCAGGGAGCGCGTGAGATCCCCGAGGGTCTGCAGGGCCCGGGCTGGGCTGGATGGCACAGGCACAAGCAGGGATGCTCCAACCTCTGTGCGTCCGTCCCTCTCCCTGTGTCTCGCCCTTCCTCCTTTCTCACGAGGCGTCTTTCTCCAGATGCAGCAGCAGCTGCCAGGGGCCCCCGTGTGGCTCCCGGCTCTTGATTTAGAGAAGTGGTACCAGGAGGTCATGGCTGGCTTTGAGACCTCCTTCTCTGTCTCTCCTCCTTCTTCTCCTCCTCCGCTTCCAGCTAAAGCTCACTCCTCTCACAAGCCTGTCCAGGTAATCCCGGCTGCTGCTGGGCTCAGGCTTCGGGGCTGGCGTAGGTGCAGGGATGTTCCCAGTTGCTCCGCACCCTGGGCTCGGCGGGGCAGAGCAGACCCGCAGTGGGCAGCACGCCGGGGCAGGCAGCTGCTGCCTCCTCTCCCCTGCACCCCTGCCAAGACAGCACCAACACACGGGCAGGGTCTGGGGAGGGGGTGCTCAGCCCCGCTGATGGCTGAGCCATGTGTCCAGGGCGGGTTTTGCAGCCCCCCTGTGCCTCTGTCACCTCTGTGTCTCTGTACCCAGGTCTATCGTGCCAAAACGGAGGGCAGCCCTGGTGCCCTTACCCCTCGGATGAAGACTGGGACCCCCTCATCCTCGCAGCTCAACCTCTCCGTGCTGGGCCGCAGCCCCTCGCCCAAGGTATGGCTGCTGGGGGGAGCCGGGCGTTGTGCGGCTCTGGGCACCCTGACTGCAGTGCCCGGTGCCTGGTGCCAGCCCAGCCCACCCCCTCCCCGCGGCTGACCGCCTGCCGTCCTGCCCAGGGCCCCCCGAGCCCGGCGGGCAGCCTGCCCCGCAACCTGGCGGCCACGCTGCAGGACATCGAGACCAAGCGGCAGCTGGCCCTGCAGCAGAAGGGTAAGCTCCGGCCCCGCGTCGCGGCTCTGCAGGGTGGGGGGCTCCGGGAGGCACTTCTCTTGCTGCCGCGCGGGTGAAGGAGAAGGGAGCCTGGCCAAGGACAGCGGCGGTGCCACTCCCGCAGGACGCGGTGCCTCTCTCACAGTCTCTTGCTTTCCCCTCCTCTCTCCCTCCCGACCCCTCTGCGACGGCGTGTCTCCAGCCGAGCCGCTCCCAGCAGAGCCCTTGCAGCCGGGTGATCTACCAGGTAGAGACGTGGGGCGGCTTGGACTGCCTAGAGCAGCCCGGAAGCAGCGGTGTGGCTGTTTGCTGGCACCTTCTGCCATGTGTAGGAGCGGCATGACCGGTCCAGGACCCCGGGCGCCTCTCGGCATCCGCTGAGGGACAACTCTGCCTCTCTAGCCTGCTGAAGCTTTGCCCAGCCTGCTCCTGCCAGCCTGGCGCATGTGCCCCCCATGGCTGCTCGGGCCCCTCCGGCCCGGGGGACGCTGCCTGCCGCGCTTACCGGGGAGTTGTGCCGGCAGCTCCCTCCTCTGCACTTGCCGTCCTGCCCAGCTCCAGCAGCGCCTGCCGTGTCCTCTGCCTGCGCCGTCTCCTCAGCCGCCACGGCGTGGCTCTGAGCACGGTTGTCATTGTCTTCTCCCTGTGGCACAGGCCAGCAGGTGATCGAGGAGCAGAAGCGGCGGCTGGCAGAGCTGAAGCAGAGAGCAGCCGCCGAGGCTCAGTCGCAGTGGGAAGCCCTGCACGGGCAGCCCCCCTTCCCTTCCGCCTTCCCGCCCCTGGTGCATCATTCCATCCTCCACCACCACCGGCCCCATGGCGTCGGGCCCCGCGCCGAGGAGCCGGACCACGCGTACGACACGCTCAGCCTGGAGAGCTCGGACAGCATGGAGACCAGCATCTCCACCAGCAACAACTCCGCCTGCTCGCCCGACAACATCTCCAGGTAAGCTCCGGGCCCGGCCCGTGGCCGGAGGGACGGGCTGCTCTGCCGGCCGCGCCCCGCTCCGGGTCCTTCCCGCTGGGACGGCAGCTGCGGCTGTCTTGCAGTGCCAGTGGGATGGAGGCGGGGAAGATCGAGGAGATGGAGAAGATGCTGAAGGAGGCACACGTGGAGAAGTCGCGGCTGATGGAGTCTCGGGTGAGTGGGGCGGCGGTGCCGCCGCTGTCCGGAGAGCGGGTCCCTGGCCCCGAGGCTGAGCCCCTGCGTGTGCCGGCAGGAGCGGGAGATGGAGCTGCGGCGGCAGGCGCTGGAGGATGAACGCCGGCGCCGCGAGCAGCTGGAACGCCGGCTGCAGGACGAGACTGCTCGGCGGCAGAAGCTGGTGGAGAAGGAGGTCAAGCTGCGCGAGAAGCAGTTCTCACAGGTGCAGGGCGGGCTGCCACCCTCCGGAGCGGGGTCCCCTCTCCCAGCCCGGCCGGTGTGCCAGGGGAGAGATGCGGCTCGCCGCCGCCGGCAGGCTTTGCAGGGCTGCGCTGCGTTTCCAGGCTCGGCCCCTGACGCGGTACCTGCCCATCCGCAAAGAGGATTTTGACCTGCGGCTGCACATCGAGTCCTCGGGCCACAGCGTGGACACCTGCTACCACGTCATCCTGACGGAGAAGATGTGCAAGGGCTACCTGGTCAAGATGGGTGGCAAGATCAAGTCTTGGAAGAAGCGCTGGTTCGTCTTCGACCGCATGAAGCGCACTCTCTCCTACTACGTGGGTGAGTCCCTCTGCTGCCCTGCCCCACCCCGTCGCCCCCGCCCCGCGTCACTGCCCCCAGCGCAGCGGTGGACACGGGGTCCCTCTCGGACAGATAAGCACGAGACGAAGCTGAAGGGGGTCATCTACTTCCAAGCCATCGAAGAGGTTTACTACGACCACCTCCGCAGCGCGGCGAAGGTGAGAGCTGGGCCCCGGCGGTGTCTGCCAGGACCCTACAGCAGCGGGAGGCGGCTCCTGCTGGGGCTGTGCCTGGCGGTGGTCCCTGGGCTCGGTGCTGGGTCTGGGGAGGAGCAGAGGGACTCGGTGCTGGGTCTGAGGGGCAGCGGAGGGTCTCGCTGCTGGGGTTTGAGCTCGCTGCAGCCCACCCATCTCCTCCTCCGCAGAGCCCCAACCCCGCGCTCACGTTCTGCGTCAAGACCCACGACCGCCTCTACTACATGGTGGCTCCGTCGGCCGAGGCCATGCGCATCTGGATGGACGTGATCGTCACCGGGGCCGAGGGCTACACCCAGTTCATGAGCTGAGGGGCGCGGGGGCCGCACCCCGACCGGCGGCTCCTGGGGTCCCTGCGGCCCGGGGATAACGGGATAATAACGGAATAACAACGCCTTTTTTATGGTGACTTGTGCGAGCCAGTTTATTGCAGTCCTGCCCCAGTGCTAGAGCGTCACCGGCCGCCACAGCCCCGCCGCGGCC
>WEIS01030255.1:774-20773 GCA_013389965.1 Todus mexicanus | reverse complement strand
GCTTAAAATCAATTCCCTCAGATTTTTTTAAAGTTATTTTGGATGAACAGTCATTAGCAAATACTTGTATGAAAAACACGTTCATTTTTGAGGGTGGCAGAGCCTGGCCCAGGCAGGTTGTGGAGTCTCCTTCTCTGCAGAGATTCCAAGACCACCTGGACACTGCAATCCTGGGGCCCCTGCTCTGGGTGACCCTGCTGGAGCAGGAGCATTGGATGAGAATTTCCAGAGGTCCCTTCCAACCCCCATCGTGCTGGGATTCTGTGAATTATACAAATCTCACAGGTTTTTACTCCGCACATTCTGCAAGCTACATGAAATATTAATTTTCTTCCAGCAACGACGGCAACAGATGATACCAGAGTTTCAGAGGGATTTAGGGACACAGCATGATCCTCTTCCTCTAAGAAATTCCAGAGCCCTGGCATTTTTGGGATGGATGCTACTGAAGCATCACAACCTTCTACAACATTTTGCAGCCATGCTAACAGTGGAGCAGCACTTCACTGACTCTCATTATCCTTCCTACTTTCCATAATAAAGACAGGAAATTATCTGGTAAAAGGTTTTGGGGCAAGATAAGAAATGGAAAGCTCTGTACTCTGCATCTATATGTCCCACTGATAGAGCACTAAGACGATGAATGGGTGCTAATTTGTACCACCAAAGGGTCCTAGAACAGGCTTGAATAGTTTTAGTCAACTGGTGAAAAAGCCAGAATGGAATGAAGTAAGGGCATACCTGGTCATCTGCTGAAGTCAGGCAAAAAAATAAAGCACTGGGAAGATATTGCAAAGGGAAATGTTGTAGCCTATTAAAATACATAAGCGACCGATAGAATGAAGCATTCTATGTGTACATACATACCAGTTAACACCTTGTTTATAGAAATATTGTACTCAATAAAACAAACAAACAAAAAACCCAACCCATACTTTGCTTGGAATTTCATACTACACAGAACTAAACAAAAAACCCCCACAACACCATAACCAAAAAACCAGGTGCTTTATATATCTATTACAAAACTCGGCAAACTTTTAATTCCTGTCTGAATATGCAGTTGATACACAGATCTCACCTGTACATGCACATGAATGGAACTGACATCAGGGCTTAATGAACTAAAATCACATGCCAAAAAATCTGCATTTCTGATGGTCTAAAAGTTAACAGAGCAATTTGCAGATATACCATGGGTTCGAGATTGTAGAAAGAAAGAATGAAAATGTAACTCACACTTTTTTATTACTCTAGACAAAACCCCACATCTTTTGGCACTAAGCACTAGAAAAAATAAAGTACGTGATATCACATTTTTCTCTTCGTATGCTATATTTACCCCCACTCACTGCATACACAGCATTTTTTGTTATTATTTACAAAAGAAAGTTCATGCCCTATCCTTTAAAAGCACCACTTGCTCCTTGAGCACCACAGTCAAACCAGCCTTCCTAGCTAGATCCTAGGGACTAGCAACAGCCACCTGGACCTCACCCAGATCTCAAACAACAGCTTTCAGAGAGGCTGCCTGAAGCACACACACGCGTGCACACACAGACACGGACATTCTTTCTTTCTCCTCTTACTAGATATTTTGCAACGATAATACCGAGCATAAAGGCTCTTCCATCCCAAGAGAGCCATCATCTGAGAACAATGGGCTGAACTATTCCACCCGCATTCGGAGCCATTATTCGAAGGAAACAAGAAATTTCTTTTATAATCCAGAACAGGCAATGATTTTTCACTGAACCATTTTTCGTATCTCAACTCTAATTCCACAAATAAGCCTTTTAAATCTGCCGGCTGACCTCATGGTCCGTCACAAGGCCTCTCCCAGGCAGCACTAGAAACAATCCACACAGCAATTCCAGTTCCTGAAGAAATGAACCGGATTTTGCATGCAACTTTTTTCTTACTGTTTGAAATTATTCTGCTGTCCATGAGAAGTGTCTGCTTTGGTCCTCAATAAATTCTTTTTAAAAGGAAAAAACCCACAACCAACCTCTTTTATTAGCCTAGGATATGGAACACAGTGCTGCAAGTCACAAAATGGGATTGATCTCATGAACTACATTATTTCCAACATCAATCTAGTATGAAAAGAATGATAATATCGTTTCTGTACATTTTTAGGGGTAGTTGCTTGGCCAGTGTGTAAGCTTTGACTTTTAGCACATTTTTCAGAATATATTGTAGCTCTGCCTTCTTTTGCTTAAGCTTTGAACTCCCCCAGTTGTGGACTGAAGAAAAGAAGTCTTCCCCTAAGTGATCAGAAATAGACTTCATTTCCATATTCAGTATTTAGCTGTTCCTTTTATCCATCTCTTTCCTAAAGAGGACTCCCACATATTATACTTGATGCCCATCTAGAATTTCCCTTTGATATTATCTGAGAATTAACAAAGCTATCGGAGCACTGGATAAAGCGTGACACAATTAGGAGACTATAGCCATAGCTGTGTCAAATTCAAGAAGCAATCAAGGCTTCTGTTCTTCCTTTGAATACAAAAAGATATCAGTGCCCAAAGTGTAAGGAAAATAGATTAATTTTGTTCCAGTAAAGTCTATATTTGAATTTTGTCTACCACCTTCTCATCCATTTACCTAGACTAGAAAGTTTCTTTTTCTTCATGCTACATGAATCAGAACAGTTTCAGAGAAAGCCACCAAATGAGGCTTTGGTTATAAAATTTTATCTCGGTGCTTTCAACTATGGATTTCAGCAATCTCTGTCTCTTCCCAGATGTCCACCAGGTTCTAAGCACAAATACCCACTGCCATTACTGGTGTAGTCTCAGCAACCTTTGGAGTGCAGGACTTCTCGAATTCCTAACACTCTGCACCCACCTCTTCTCAGCTCCCAGTATTCGAAAACCTCAATTTCCGCAATTTAAGTCTTTACAAGCTTGAAATCTACTTCAGAACGCTGAAGTTCATTAAAAACCCAGTATTTTTTCTCTCCTATAGGTTTTGTTTATAGATCTTAGAGAACTCACAGGAATATAAAAGTACATGCTTGGCATTTCCTCACTATTCACAAAAGGCATCCCTGGCAAGAGGCTAAATGAAGAGCTCCAATTTTATTATTTATAAGTCTTTAAATACACTCTTCATCCTATTAAGCCGTATTTAAAATAAACTTCCGACTAAGCCATTCCCATTAAACACGTCACTCTTACAGAGCTTCCAAACTAGAGAAAAAAAATAATCTTTGATCTATCAGACAAACAAGATATGTGGAAATATCCAACAAAAAATATATTAACTTACCCTGCTCTGGCCACACTGAAGCCACACGGTGAAGCAATTCAAGGACAAACAACCCAACCCAACCCCAGGCCAGCCCTCCTTTTATATAGGGGCAGGACTCAGGGTGGTACCAATATCCCACTGGCTGGTTTGGTTGGTTATCTGGCTGTGGCCCTTCCAGCTGCAGCCCCTCCCGACCACTTGGGCCAGCAGCTGCTGGGGATAATTAACCCAAACCCAACTCAGGATACTTGGACACATCACTTAATACCTATGCACTTCTCTTTCCATGTATAAAATAGCAACAACAGATCCTTCTCTATGTAACAGCCAAGTTGTGAGGCTCAGCTCATTAAAATCTGTAAAATGTCCAAGATTTCTGAGTTGTAGAAGCTACATGAAATGTAAACACAGATTAACTCCCCTAGAGATGTGCGAGCAAAAATGAGGATTATGTCCCACTTCAGCAACCCAGGAGGCTCTGTGTTAGTTTACATGAAAATGACCAATCAAAAAGAACGTAACGTGTCCTAAATCAAACAATTACTGTGAGAAATCAACAAAAAAATGGATTAATCTCTAATCCAGCCTATCCAAAACTCACTCAATTGATCATCCTAAGCATTGCTGGCAAAGGAACAGAGCCTCTTCAAGAGAGCAAAGGTCTGAGGCCGCAAGGCAGGGGAATTGTCAGCAGAAGGTACATTAAAAAAAGAAACTCCCCACATATCAAGTCTAGGGGAAAAAAATACAAACCAACCACAAAAAAAACAACAAAGGACTGAAAAGTCTTTATGATTTCTACTCCTGAGCGTACAGAGGCTAGTCGAAAAGGGTTTGCGTTTCTCACTGACATCTCCATACATCCCCACCCCTTCCAAATTAAAGTGTTTTCTGTATTATTTCTTTTTTATGCCTGTCAGAAGTTTTGTTACAGTGTGAGCACGACCTTAGCTCTGAGAGGAGCCCTCTTAACTCCCACAGCCAGGATTAATTTATCATGGCAATAGAGGCAAGTTTCTGCAAGCAGGATGCAAACGTTTTCCCCAAGCATATCAGGATTGCTAACCTACACATTGATACACTGCGATCCTTCCAAAGCTCTAGGCCTCAATTTTCTCTTCTCTTGTCTCCCTCTCTGTTGAGACACAAAATGAACACACTGTACAGTCCTTGGTTAGCTCGTTTCCTTCGAGGAACAGCATCTAGGAGTGAAATACCAGGTCTTCATCATAGTGGTAAGTGACCTTTCAGATGGGACCTTTCTGCATGACAAGTGCAAGGCAAGAAGACTCCTTGAAAAAATTTGCCATACTTTACATTTAACTTATATTTGAGCTCTACAGGCAATTTGGTTCTCGGACTGATCAATTATGTAAAGCCAACATGGCTAGAAGGTAAATCCTTTCCAAAAACTGCCTGAGTAAGACAACAGGATAGGGAGTAACACAGCTTTGCAATGGTTCTTTAGCATATAACAACAATAACAAAAAAAAAAAGCAAAAAAAGACCTGAAAAACAAACCAACTAAACAAAAAAACCCACAAAACAAAGCTATTTTATTACCCTTTCAAGGTTTTGTCTTCTTTTCTTTCAAATTTTATTCAGAGACATAAAGGAGGAGGTTTTGGCAAGAATGTGAAGAGCTCCAGTAACCTGCATCCTGATGCCTCAGAAGACTGAAAAAGTATCACTCCAGTTCAACCACTAAGCCTCCCCAAGACTTACTGACATGTCTCAGCACCCAGAAAATACCATTGTGGTACCCACTGCTTGGCCATCCAGCAGACTGCAAAACATTTGCACACCTATTATAGAAAAAGCAGGTGTTTCTGATTTTTGTCTCCAAGTTAAGCTTACACTACTTGTCCTAAACTCTCTAATTGAGCAGTACATTTTGGTCCTGGCAGACAAAGCTTCATTGATTTTGACAGTTTTGTTTGGTAACTCAGTGAATAAGCTGCTCAATGACAGGAATACTGAATTACCTTGCCACATTTAGATGTCCACTCACGCATGGCTACAGACATAAAACTTTTATAAATAAATACATTTTCAAGGTGACTTTCTTTAAACGGTTCATTTCAAAGATAATGATTTTTGCCTTCTGGCACCTCCTCCAAGAAATTATTCATTTTGCATGAGTAAGTCTGTGTAAAAGGCAACAAGATGCCGCTACTGCCTTTAAAAAGTAATTGGGGAACAAGAGGAAAGGAAGTTACATATTTTCTAAATTCCTCTATAGTGTGATGGGAAATTTGGGGTTTTAACTTCAACTCAACAAAATCTTGAGGTCAGCCTTGGGTTCACTTCAGCAAAGCTCCATGTCATTCATGCAGAGACAGAACTTTTAATGTTGTCTTCTTTGTTCGCTACCTTCATCTCCCTATAATGGCTGAAGGAGGTTTCCTAGATGCAGAACCATTCAGAGCATGTATCGCAGCGGCTGCTACAGAATCGCCGGGTTACCCTGGGACTTACGGTGCCACCTTGTCAAAGAGCTGCTAATAAACACAGCTACAGCTTATTGTAGAAGAAGTATATAAACTTTGGAAGCCAATATTTCTGCCACATTTAGAAAACAAAGCTAATACAGGGCTTACTTCCTCTAAACAAACACAGGAAAACTACTACCTAGCCTTCAAAACACCGACAAATTCATGGGGTGGGTTGGAGGGGAGGGAAGGGGAATAAGAATACAGGCACAAGGATAATTTTGAAATATGGTGAAAGACGACATTATGTTGAATTGCATTCTTCCTCCCCTTATAAAGAGCACAGTCGACAGAACACAGTATATGTGCAATGACATAATATGAATTATATACACACTGAGGTTAATGGAGCTACTGCCTAAAATGGCAAAACAGATTCAACTGCAAAGCTGGCATTAAAATTAATGTTTTAGCTTTTGCATCTGCTGCTGAATATACTTTCTCAGTACCTTTGTTTGAATGGACATGTTTGTTTTCTTGAGGGTAGTGAACTTCTTGACCTTTATGAACATTATCGGGAGAGTATATTAGTGCTTCTGGCTTCAGGATGTGGTTCTCAGATTCAATAAGTGATGAGGAGGTACTTCCAAAACCATCCTTGAATATGAATGAGATTTCAAGATCTTCCAGCTTTTGAGGAAACCTTTGGACTATTGCACCAAGTTAGACGAGAAGGGAAAGCCACACTGCAACATCTACGTTATACACACACACAACCTCTGCTATCATGCATATATAAATGTGCCAGTGTATCTATATATATATTTATTGCAAATATATTGCAAGATACGTTAGCATTCATTCAATGATAAAATCTGTCTTGATGATAAATTGTGGTCGCTAGACAAAGTACAGAATTAGAGACACACAGTTGTTACAAGTAACCTTCACAGTAAGTCCTAATTTCTAATTTTGTACCACATAAATCACTGGAATCCATTATCTCTGAGGAAACGATGCCACAGAAAATTCTACTAAAATGCTGCAGTGACTACATGTGGAAACAAGCAAGATTTAAATTTAAATTGTGAGACAATGTTCTTACTTACGTGAGAGCCACATTTTAAACATCTCTCCGAAGTCAGCAACTACTTTCCCTTTCTGGCATCATCCATGTTGTTAAACATAGTTACAAATCCCCACACATAACTGGAAACAAACTCCACACCAGACAAAACACTGGTGTGACATTTTATATTTTCATTATGTAAACATTGTCAAGATACACCTTTTTCGAGCAGTTCCCTTTCTTCCAGTTTCACCGTAAGCAGTGTTAGAGCAAATTTCCCTCTTGTCATCTACTGAAGCTCATTTTTTTCTAATTTAAAAGACTAGGGAGACAACTGACTTTCAAGGAGTATATATCTAAACTCAAATCTTCTGTTGGCATGATACCCACATTAAATGTTCATCTATGTTCTATATACAGTTGTCCCTGTCTGAATTAAACGAGAGGAAAGGTCCTTATGATCAATGCTCTGTGTGCCTCGGAAAGCATCAAAGAATGTAAAGAGAAGTGACGTTAATGAGAGATGAATCCATTAGAAATAATTATACGGGTCATCTTTTCTTTTTAGTATACGTAGTCCTCTAACAACTATCCAAACAGTAAGACTTCTGGCTATCAGAGCACTACTGTAATCATGCCAAGAAATTAATTGCTAAGAAATAAATATACTGCTATAATCTAATTTTCACCTCCACTTTATCGATTATTTTTCTCCCCTAAGAAATCAGCGTACTCACAGATTTTCATGAGAGTCAGGTTTTCATGAGAGTTCAGATCTCATTTTGGCACCCAAATGAGAGCCAGACTTTCCTAAGAGCTCAGTGCCTTGCAGAACAGGAACTGTCAGGAGTGGAGCTATTTTGAAAACCCAGCAGCTGCTGTGTAGGCTGAGAATATGAAATTCTGGTCCTGAGCTCTTTCAAAGCCTGGCCTTACCTAACTTTCTTAACAGCATTGTAAGCAAGAATCCTCAGTCTAAGAAACTACTGTTTCTTCCGTCGTGTCCTTTGTCCTGCTGAAAACTTACACTTTTCCTGCGTTTTAAGAACTTTGGATTACCATTATTACCACCAGGCATCTCTCTGCCTCCAGGTACAGCTCTGACCTTTTAAACACACCGTTCTCTGGGGCAAAAAGGTTATTTTCCTTTTCCTGATCTAACAGTAAAGTTGCCTCATTATCGGTACTATTAGAATTTTAAAGCAAAATAATGCTTAGCATTTGACTCAGGATTTTCACAGTGTTCTGCTCACGTAACCCCACTGGTCACTGCAAGTCACCGGCTCCTGCCGGCTACAATCTTAACAGCCTAGAAAAAATAGAGGTGTTATCTCTGAATCCCCTTGATCTATTAGAGTGCACTCTCGCTGACTCAAATTAGACATTTTCAAATCTTAAAAATATGTGATTACTAGCAATTGTTAATACAATATTAGTTTTCTGAAAAGTACTAACCTCAGAGTAATCCCAGATGAAGAAAACACTGTCCAGAGACGGAACAGGTTGGCATGTTGCAATGCTCCCAGTTTACAGCTTGAGCTGGATTGTTACAGCAGCACATTAATTCATATAAATCACAGTACACAGGCATTAATTGCATCTTGCTACTTAATCTCCAGAATTTCTTTGAGATAGATTCTCACTATACCAATTTGCACTGAGAACTCCGCCATTCTCACTACAGAAACTTCCATTGTGTTACCATTTTGGCTGCAGAAGAAGGTATTTGTTTGAACAAATCCTCTTCAAATATTTTTTTGGCAAAATGTTTGTTTTCCCAACATTTTTTAAAAGAGAATGACACTATCACAAACGACTGCAGAAACCTTTTGATACTTTGATAATTGTGTCAAGCTCACTTACGGTTTTCTATGGACGTCCTTGATTCTTTAATTTTTTTAGATATATTTTTCTTAGATGGAAGAGATAAAGTGCAGTTTATGCAAAGCAGTCACCAATTGATGTGGTCTGCGAAAGATCTTAACAAATTCATACAAATGACTGAAAAAAGGTGAGTACACTATGTAAGCCATCAAGAGGAGAGAGGATCCTGATTCCTGTCACTGGAAGATTAAGTATTTTAAGGGCTTATGGGCAGCGACCTCGGAAATACAGTCAAAAGAGAATTAGATGAGATTTTAGTTTTTACCACCATTCCTTAATGTTTCATTTGGATTATACTGACATTTATCAGTCTCATAAGCTCAAGCGCTAAACTTTATTTTATGCAATAGGAGCGTGAAAAAAGTAATTCTGAAGACGTTTAAGATTTTCTTGTTTTCAAACGTGAACTGAAAAGTCTCTAAACAAATTATATTAGCAAAATTATCACCACCACTAGACAACTACGTTCCTCGTGGTAATTCAAGATATCTTTTAAATCTAATTCCAGTTGTCATATAAATTATTATATGCATTTTGTAATCATGCATCTCTAATCAACTTTTGATCCCAAATTATGTTAGCCTGGAAAGTTTCAAGCATTTAACCGCACACAGACATGAACAGAACCTTTTGCAGAGACCTATTCAGCGCGATGCAATCGCTGAAGCACAGGCTGCTCTTCCTTTACCCAGGCTACATGGAACAGTAACTATCCTTGACATTTTAATCAAAGAAATTGTATAAGGGGAGTTTGGAAACACCTCAACAGGAAACTAAAATTACTAGAGAACATCAGGAGAAAGATTATGTATTTCAGTTAGGAAAATATTATTGAAGATCTAATGACTTTTTTACGGTAATACACAAATATTATTAAAGAAAACAGAAGTTAAAGCTAAAGAAAACAAAGTGGGCCACTTGCCTTAGATCTGGGAAGGCAAACAGAAACTAATGGTACCTAACCAGCTGGAAATCCAAGGCAGAACAAGCAGCAGTTTTTCCCAAGCAATCTTTATACTCTGGTGCCTGACCTGTCTGAAGAGAGGTCGACAGCCCAACATCACGCGGGTGCCACGCAACGCTCCGCGTGGCTTCTCCGCTCAAATGGAGCACAGCGGCACCTCTGCAATACTTGGTTTTGGAGCAGGGCAGAGGTCATTCGTGTGCACGTGGCCACAGCTCTATGGCTGTATCCATCCAGTGACTGAACGTCTGTAGATTGAAACACTGAGCGCAGCAGATGCCAAGGAACAAACACTCCCTTCTACCCACCTTACCGCAGCATTTCCTTTGGCTCTGCGCACCAGGCTACAGCAGCTCGCACACCCAGTGAAAGAGTAGACTGCACTAAAGTCACAAGTGTCAATGTATTAGTTGTTGTTTTCTTTTTTTCCCCTCTTTCCAGTTGACAATTAGCTTTGATATAGAACCTGAATTTTAATACCAAAATTACACGAGCGCTATGTACGTGTCATAGTCTAAACCACAGCCTTCCGCTTTTCTTTTAGGTAAAACTAAGCTCATCTGCTTTGACAGAAGAGGACTCTTTGGAAGCAGCTCCCAAGTCTCCCACATATGAAGCAGTAACCCAAATGTCAATTACTTTTCCAACAGTAGACAAATTGCTGGCATACTAATGCAATTTCAGGACAATAATTAGATAACAGGACTACAGAGTGTACCAGGTGACAGACTTTCTGAGATAATAGAATCTAGTGTCCCATTTCTTAAATATTAACATCATTCCATCTCAGGCAATCGGTTTATGGTAATTTTAAAAGGGCAAAGCAAATTCTTTTTATTGCTAATAATATTGTGCTTCTCCAGCATTAGCTTTGAAGGTTAGCAATTTAAGGGGTCGAAACATTACTTCCTTTATATTTAGTTTTTTAATCTCTTTTCTGAAGTCTTTATTATAGAAATTTTAAAGGCACTTGATTAAAAAGAACTGAATTTCTTGAAATCTGAGCTCACTGTGCTCAATACAAACGAGCCAGTTTCATCACAATTCAGGTAATCTGTTTATTATACCCATTTAGAAATTCCCAAACTTCTCCTACAATCAGATTCTATTATAATCAAATTCTGCTTTACTATAAGTGGTTTGGGTAACTCTATGCTAGGTAATGTAAGATGACATGTCCAAGGCTTTTCACAATAGATGCAGTCAAGTGGCTCTCCATAATTACTCCAGGCAGAAGGAGTCTCCTTGCTTTAGTCACAAGTATCCAGACCATCAAATTTCTCTTTATAGCAGGAATTTTTATTAACTTTCTTTATATTTTTTATTTTTTAATATCCATTACTCAGCTGTGGGATATTGGATGGACAGTGAAGTCATTTTCAACAATGTCTCCATAATTCTGGGCACCAGGCTTCCTTTCATCCATAAAACTTCTCTTCGCTGACATACTGAATTATCTCCACCCTGATCAGAAAGACCAACTCTAGGACAAGAGAGTAATTCACCCTGGAATCACCCTGGAAAATACAGCAAAAATGTTGAGATAACTTTCCTAGCACAGTGGGTTCTAGCAGCATATAAAACTGAGGCCTACCGGCTGTACATCACTGCAGTGCCTGGCAAGAAACAGACTTTCCTTACTTTTTGTTATATTAAAATACTATTTTTCTTTCTCCAGCGTGCCACTGCCTGCCCTGTAGCAGGTGACAACAATAACCACCTATCCTCTCTGTGAACAACAGCAGTATATGAGGCATCACCTGTACTTGCCCACGTAATCCAAACTTCTGACATTCAAATGGTGATAAAAAATAGATTACTGCCCAATACAACTACTACTTCTTTCAGCGAACACCCAGTGTGTTCCAAAATCATTTCTTTGCTCTCCATTATTGTTTCTGTTGTACTTCACAGAATCACAGAGCGGTTGAAGTTGGAAGGGGCCTCTGAAGACTACAGTCCACACCCCCTCATGCCCAGGGCAGGGTCAACTAGAGCAGTGCTTAACAAACCAAGCAAGCTGCAAAGATAAACAACTCAACAAAAATTCTGAGTAGAAAAAAAAGCAAGTGAGAAAATACGATAGCTTAAGGTGTCAGGGCACTCATGGGAAAGATACTGAGGATACTAATCTGATCTCCTTCAACAACAAGGCGACCCACCTAGTGCATGAGGGAAGGGCTGTAGACANCACCATCCCTGGAGGTATTTAAACAGTGTGTGGACCTGGTGCTTAGAGACATGGCTTAGTGGTGAGCTTGTAGTGTTGGGTGGAAGATTGGACTAGAAGATCTCAGAGGTCTCTTCCAACCAAAGATATTCTGTGATATTGTAACTGATGGAGTTTGTGGGTGCAGGACTAAAATATCTCCCTTCCCTCTTTACAGCAATTGATGGCACAGAAATGCTGCTGACTGTAGCTGACAGGAAAGCCTGCAGCACTTGGAGGTGGTATTTAAAAACTGACAATGTCTCTTCTCAACAGGAAAAAGAAAGAAGGAAAGAAAAAAAAAAAAAGAAAAAGAAAAAAGGTAGACAGAGAGCAAAAATCAATTTAGTTCATAATTGATGAGAGAAAATAGCAGCAGGACTAATGGGGAAAAGGGACATATTCAGGAGAAACTTGTAAGGAATTCCGTAATGTTGCTTTGAGAAAACGCACAGGCAGATGCTGCTAGCAAAAGTGTCTCGCAAGGAAAGATGGCAAAAGCAGTAGTTTCTCCAGCGTAACAGCAAACACAGAATGACTGAAGAAAGGAATTGAAAAGGATACCAGCATTCTGGAAATCTACGACAGAGAAAAGAGGCAGAGACAATAATAGATGGTTGTAGGATGAGATGATAAAATGGCAAGTACAGAGGAGAACAAGGTAACACAGTAGGAAAACAAAACAGGGATCAGAGTTTACAGATGAATCAGAGTCCAGAATTTATGGAATTATTGTCATAAGATGAAAAAGGGGATGGCACACACAAATAAGGAGAAAAGCCAGTGACTTCCAACATAAAAGAAGGTAACAGCTGTTCTCCTGTTTCGCTAAGTTGGATCATTTACCACATCCATATTTCAAATAGTAATTAATTAAGTTGTGCTGGAGCCAACAACAGCAGGGACTCTTTATTAATGAATGCATAGATCAGATAAACAACTGTACTGGAGATGAATTTTACTTGTAAACTTTAGCATTACCAATTCCTGTAAAGATTAGAGATGCATGGAAGTGTCTCTGAAGATTTTAAATGTATGAGAATTAAGAATCCAGACACTATTTCCATCGGTAATCAAGTGCTTCTGTGTGATCGCAACTAAATGACTCAAAAGAACTATCAAGTTTTGCTATATTTTATGGATACAAGGATAACATTTTAGCATTTGGAAAAAAGAAAAAAAAAGCGCCACAAACCCCCCAAACTTGCCCCACTCCTCCCCCAAAAAAAGCACCCCTCCCCCTAACCCAAATAAACAAATAAAAATATTTATTTTTCTGTGCTAAGCTGTAGTAAATTGGAACCCTGAGTGCTTTTCTGAGAATAATCAGAACTCGCTGGCTGCTGTTCAATATGCAAACAAGTCTGATTACTCTATCTGACTTGTACCACAATGTCTGACTTCTGTCAGAGACCGATTTTCCTATTTTACTGTAAGTAATGAAGGACTCTGGAATATTGTGTACATGTTTTACTGCTCCATTTCAAAGCTCCAGTTAAATAGAAGAAGTGTACATGTAGACCTACCTCTCAGGAGGTGGCCTAAGCAGCCTTTCATCAAAAGTGTCTTTTCAGCTTGAAAAGACCCAGCTAGAATCTTTGCATGGTGTCAGCATTCAGTGTATGTGGGCACCACTCATTTATTTTGGCAACAGTTACTCCCTTGGTTTGGAATAATGTTCTACTTTCTTGATCAGAAAACTAAATTTACCTGTAGGCTGCTGTTCATTCCTTTATCAAGCATGCTTCAACCTTAAAATATACCTTGTTTCTCAAAATATCTTGGAATAATCTTAAATATCTTGTACCTTAAAATGTATTCATCACAAAGCAGGAGCTTGGATACTAAACTGTTTTTATGGTTTCTCTCCAAGTTCTCCTGATCCTAAGTGCTAGCACTTAGGTCACCCATAAGCTCAAAGAAAAGATCGTGGTTTTCAACATTCTTTTTCCCAAGAGAGACAGATAGACAGACATACTCATAAATGTTCCACCATCTAAGCTCAGTACCCAACTACCCAAAGCAGAAGCAAGGAGCACAAGAGAACCCACGCCTGTCTGTCTTTCTAAACAAATCTGTCCAAATCTCGGGAGGAAATAAAGTAGCCAGAAAAACAAGCCACTGTGCAGCTCAAAGTAGGAGAAAGTTTGCAAAGTCATACAATTGAGAGACTGGTGAATCCGAAGTTCATCTTTTCCATCCTCTTTGGGGTGAACAGGGTCCAGAAGGACACAATGGCATTTCTACTTCACCCTTAGCTTAGCATGAAAATAACCCAGCAATGTGCACCAACAGCTTTACCAAGTGTAACTGTCTGTACTTCCTTTCACTGCTGTTCTGTGTAGCTTTTAAATACAAGACTTGGTAAGCTAACAAAGCATTTCTCTGCATTATTCTTTCCCAGCATCAACCTGTATTTATTTATTATCCATTTACTTTATAACTATCTGTGACAACAATTCTTAGCGTAATCTGATGAGTAAAAACCTGCTTATTGTTAGTGGCACATCTCACGTAACCTTCATCAAGATTGTTAGCACTGGTATTTTATCAAGAGCAAGATACTCCAACCCAGCTCAAAGCCCCTGTGACAGTTTCACACATTAGTATTTACAGTAGTCCTGCCCTGACTGCAGAGGCAAAGTGTAATTCTGATTTCACTTTTATAGGTGGAGAATTGCGACACCGTAATCAAGCGATCTGCCTGAGGAAACCAGGGATGCTGTCAGAGAGATTATATTGAAATCTATAATCCTTGACACCGGGTAAGTACTCATATGACAAGATTGTGGTGAATACTGGATCTCTTCACCTTTCTGTAAGAAAACTGAATCATCTAAATAGATTTCTACCATCTGCCTCTTGAAATGAAATCGATATGAATTCATATTTTGCTGGGTTATGTCCACTATTGACTACTTCTCATTATTCTTCTAAAACCCAACTGTAAAAGCTGAACACAATGCTTTCTATTTTATCCAATACCGTGTCCAGTAACCCCCCATCAGCATTAAATCCTCACTTAGTACCAACCACCATACAGAAATGGTGATTCCAGCAGACTCGATGCAGAGTATTCATAGCGACCTTCATGGGAAAACTACTAGATGGACTAATCTTTGCTTTGACATTTTGGAATACGGGATTAGAACTCCTGGTAATTATTTTCTTATGAAACATCCCATTGGTCAGGTGGCAGCAGAAATGGGATGTGCATTCACCGATAAACAATCAGAATTTCATCCTGGTTGCTTTCACTTGTCTTTTCTTTTACTGTAGGTCATCTCCTAGTTCATTCAGTGCTCAGTGACAGAAATATATCCTCCAACTAGAGCTAAGGAGTCCTGGTGGACAAGAGGATGACCATAAGCCAACAACGCGCCCTCGCAGCCAAGAAGGCCATCGGCATCCTGGGATGCATTAAGAAGAGCGTGGCCAGCAGGTTTAGGTAAGTTCTCCTCCCTCTCTACTCTGCACTGGTGAGGCTCCACCTGGAGTCCTGTATCCAGTTCTGGGCCCCCCAGTTCAAGGACAGAGAACTACTGGAGAGAGTCCTGTGCAGGGCCACTAGGATGATTATTAAGATCGTGGAGCATCTACCCTAGAAGGAAAGGCTGAGGGAGCTGGGTCTGTTCAGTTTGGAGAAGAGGAGGCTTAGCAGGGATCTCATAGATGCCTATAAATATCTCAAGGGTGGGTGTCAGGAAGATGGGGCCAGACTCTTCTCAGTTGTGTCCAGTGACAAGACCGGGGGCAATGGTAACAAACTGGAAGTCAGGCGGTTCAGGCTGAACAAGCTGAAGGGGACCTACAGGAAAGCTGGGGAGGGGCTGTTTGCAAGGGTTTGTAGTGATAGGGTAATCGTTTCAAGCAGGAAGAGGGCAAGTTTAGACTAGATGTCAGGAAGAAATTCTTCACAGTAAGGGTGGCAAGACACAGGTTGCTCAGGGAAGCTGTGGATGCTCCATCCCTGGAAGTATTCAAGGCCAGGCTGGATGAAGCCTTGAGCAATTTTGCCTAGTGAGAGGTGTCCCTGCTCCTGGCAGGAGGTCCCTTCCAACCCAAACTGGTTTATGAATCTGTAATGAAACTCTTCTTTACAGTGAGGGTGACGCAGCACTCGAACAGGCTGCCCAGGGAGGTGGCGGAGTCTCCATCTCTGGAGACTTTCAAAACCTGCCTGGATGTGTTGCTGAGTGATCTGCTTTAGGTGGTCCTGCTCTGGCAGGGCGGTTGGAGTAGATGATCTTCAGAGGTCCCTTCCAACCCCAACCATTCTGTGATTCTGTGAATTAGCAAATTAAAAAGACCTTCCCAGAAACAATGAAAATACAAGCTCTGCTGACTTGCACGGTGTGTCATGGTTATGAACACACCGGTGTCTTGTACGTATACAAAAATATACATGTGGTAGAAACACACACGTGCGCTCACACACAGAAACCTCTGTATGGCAAAGATCATTAGTTTGGTATAGTGCACTTTATCACTGTAAAATATTCATAACAAAATCTGACTAAAGCACAGAAAAGTACTGGCCTGAATGGGACTTCATTGGGATATTTTCTGAGTATATCCATGTGAGCTTCCTACTGGTGTCCGAAGTAACACAGGATAGCTTCAAAGGTCTACCTACGGGTCTTCAAAACTAACAGACCTAGTGCAAACTTTTCCTCAAAAAAAAAAAAAAATAACAACACGTAAATCCAACACAAACCACCTTCTCTGACTGCTCTCAACTTTCAATACTCTGTCTTACAAGCACTAGGTGCACAAAACAAAAAACAACTTCATTAGAGGACAAGAAATTATAGCACAGTTTGAAGGGCAGATTACATAAGTCTATACATATGTGCACTCATAACAGTGTGATTTTGCCCACAGTTTTTCAGTTCTTCATTCCCTGAGTTTCATATGCAACTTAAAGACGTAATTTATTCCGCTTCCCGTGTAGCTGATGTTGCCCTTCGCAATTCCAGGAAGGAAGGTACCTGTGAGGCAGGCAGGTAGCTCTGTCTGGAGCTGCTGGCAGGAATGCTGCCTTGTCGAACCACGGGACTTTATTGCCAAAATTCAATTACTTCATGTTTGCTTCCCGGAGTCATTCCATAGTGGGGAACTGGGCTAAAAGTTTTCTTTTTTCTAATTCAGTAATAGTTAGTATTACATATTTAACTACTACTCTGAAAAATCCCACTAAATAAACCATACAAGTATTTCAAATAATTTGAGGTCAATCTTTTAAAAATAGAACTTTAAGCTGCTTTGTTAATTCTACAAAAAGAATTATCTTGGGTGAAAGACTAATCCCTAGAACTCTCTTCAGATTCAGATACGGTTAGGAAATTTGCTTTGCACATTGTCAGTTATGATCTTGCAATTAGAGCTATAACAACATGTGCATTATACTTTCGGAAAGTAGCTTTTCCTGCCTCTGAAATCAGATGCGGTATTGCCAGGTGAGGGTCACATTTTAAAAAATATGCTGCCTACCTAGAAGGTAGAGTTCTATCATTCCCTCTGAGCAGACATCCTCAAGATTCAGAAATCTTTCTGGAAAATAATGTAAGTAATGGACCACATAGCAAAGTTTCAGAAAAACGTCACTGAAGAGTTATAATAAACAAAGGAATTCGTACTGAAATATATAGCTGTGCCCATTTCCAAGAATGTAAAGCCAGATGGGGATGTTTAATTTACTTTGACTTAGCTTCGGCGTTCTCTGCAGAATTCTTACACAAATCACCTCCACACCCAGAGAACAGGAAAGGACGTGTCAACATACAACACATTAATCTTCATATGCCCGTTCCAACTGGGCATTGTCAATATACACAAGAAGCACATAATGATAGAGGTTCTAACTTCCCAGTTCATCATTTTTTTCTGGCAACGGAATAAGGCAAAACTACTGGTGAAGAGTTTGTGTCATTATGAACTACATTGCAAAGATTTTCCTTCCTCCCAGTAGCATTTTACTGTAAAGACCAAAAGATTTGGGGGGAAGAAAAATACATACATATAAAAATTCTGCTATTCACAGTGCCCAGAGCTCAGACAGCACCTGTGTGGGCATCTGCACAGGAATGGAAAAATAAATCCAGACCATCATCATAGCTGCCCTCAAATGACACCCACAACATTTTAATGTAACAGTGTAACTCTCAACTTTGGTATTGACTTGCAATGTGATACTTCCCAGCCATGGCACTTGACAAGTGTCCACAGTGTCTAATTAGTATAAACATGGGTTGTTTTTTCTTCATGTCCATGCACGTGTGAATATATTCATTGATAGAAACAAATCAAATTAAATCAAAACCCAGAGTAACATTAAGTAAGTCCACTGCCAGCCTATGGAACTGCGAGATGGTGCCATAAAACATCTAATGCTAAGAGCAAGTTCACCCTCTTGCTTTTTAAGAAAAGGTGTGAAATGGAACGATTTTTAAATAGCCTCGTGCACGCTCTGAAGTAGACAAAAGCTGAGTTATAAATCGGAACATATTGCTATATCCTCTAATAGATTCAAAGTTATTTTAAAAAATATAGCAGTTTTAAGAAATTAATTTTGATGCTGAACATTTTTCTTCCTTCTCTAGATGCAATTTCAGAAGACACCATTTAATAATAAACAGGGCAATAATTAGTCTTTGCTGATGTCAGCTGAAGAATGTCTACACAATGCTATGCAAGGCTGATTTCCAGTTAGAAAATTCTGATATAAATCATAAATTAATCCATTTTTTTCTCTAAACTTCATCCTATATCACAGGCTTAAAAGTAAACAGTCCTCAAAACAAGATAGTATGGGCATTGTTAATACTTTATACTCAGAAGATCAGCCATGTGTAAAATAGGTGTATGTTCATGTAATTGGCTACAGTATTTTGCTACATGGTTAAATGCATGATTTCCTCTAATAGAATGCCAGTGTAGGCTACATCACATTTTCTACTTCATAAAGATCAAATGAGCTGTGACCACAGTCTCCCTAACTTAATGGAAAGTTCACTCGGTGACTTCCGAGTTTAAATTGTGCCTTTGTACTATGAATCAATAGATTTAAAACACATTAATGGATCTCTTCACCAAAAGGTTTAATCCTAAGCAACCAAAAAGGTGGATCAAACTCAGATTTATCACTCTCGTAGCATGATGAACTAAAGGTCTTCAATCTTTGTAATGTAACAAAGAAGTTGAGTTAATGGAAAGACACCTCCTTGATGCAAATCATACATCTGCCTGTGTGTTCATAGACCTTTGCGTGTACGAACCAGTAGTTTTGCTTTGGGAAATGTTGGAAGCAACCATTACAAAGCTGTGAAGTCCTCCCAGGCAGACTTTTAAAAAATATACTTGCTTCCAACAAGCACACAAATGTCTGAACAACAGAGTAAATCCATTTCCATACACGTATAGATAAAGAATGATGTAAAACACCTACATAGAACTCTGGCCGAGGTTGTCTACATCTTTGCAGCTGAAGAATCACGTGTCTTTATGTTGAGCAAAGACGAAAATTCAGAAGGACACCTAAATAAAGGAGATGGAATCAGCAGCACGATTTATGTTCACTTATTTGTTTGTTTTATTAATTTTTTTTAACAACAACCTCAATATACAGGAAAATGAGATGAAATAAAATTGAGGACCTATGTACCTACAGATTCTCAGTAGGTTTACCAAGTCTTGAAATATTCTATACAGAGATTTAAATCTTAATCAGAGTTTGGAATAACTTCATAAATCCTTAAAGCTTGATCACAGCCTAGGAACAACAGGACATAAATCTAGAGGTTATGTCTGAGTTGTTAGAATAATGAAGAATATGTGGTGGGACTGTCGATCACTAGACTCATTCCCAAGGCACCTGAAAAACATTTAAGCAGGAACTAGTGAATACATTCAAATAAATTTTGCAAGTGGATACATTAAGAATGGGAGGTTAAATGAGAAAACTTCAAAGAATCCAGCTAAAGGTCCTGCACGCACAGTTCCTTTGCAATCAGCACGTGCATGGAACTTTTCCTGGTCATCTCCAGAGACTGAGACTTAGGCCATTTTGTCACAATCGTTGGGACAAAACAGAAGCAAGAGATAAGAGAACTAAACCAGTAACAACCCCAGATGGCTATCACGAAGGTCAAGACTCAGGAGGTTTGTGTTCTGAATAAGGGAAA
>WEIS01030254.1:0-10965 GCA_013389965.1 Todus mexicanus | reverse complement strand
GTCGTTTGTTATGTTTGCCTTTTCTTTTCCCAAGAAGGATTTGTTAAAGACTAGTAAGAGCAGAAGCTGTACTATCAAAACACTCTTAAATTCAGGGTTCAATATAAGGTGGCTTGTGGCTGTGGGGTTTTTTTAATGAGAGGGCAGAAAAAAAAATACAACTCATATATTGCATGTGCAAACACATAGAGCATGTATTTTCTCATAAATACATAGGTATCTCTAGGTATAAAATATCTATAAAGTAGATATGTATACCTATGCACAGATGTGTACTGAATACTGACAGGTGATTGAACCCAGGCATAGGTTGGCAAGAGAAGCTGTAGAGTCTCCATCCGTGTAGACATTCAAAAGCTATCTGGAAATGCTCCTGGGTGGCCTGTTTTGGCTCAACCTGCTTGAGCAGGGGGGTTGGATAAGATGACCTCCAGAGAGATCCTTCGAACCTCAACCATGCTATGATCCTGTGAAATTCTCATATATGAGAAAAAGGCATGCTTTAGTGGGGGAAATACAGTATTTTAAAATGTCCTATGTGTTTTCCTTATACCAAAATAGAAATTTTGTACTTGGCCTCCTGATAATTATTTGTTTTTTAAACAAAAATTCTTCATTTTGCTTAGAACATTGTATGGCTGGGCACTGAAAATCAAGACATGTAAAAATGAAGTCATCTGATATGCTGCAGACGAAACATGTTTTCTGAAAAATAAAATGTCTGACATTAAATGTCCAGTTCTAAAAACAAAAACCTGAGCAAATGGTGTCGGCTACAGAAAAGGTGAGGAGACATAATCCCATTTCCTGAAAAATTGTAATTTTCCCAGGGTACAAAGTTGAGCAGCCTAATAAGGAGATCACACAAAAAGAAATATTAAACATTTCACAGGAAGGCAATTTTCAAACCTTGGTTGGAGGACTTTCAACTCAACAGTTGCTTTAATCAGTTTAGTCAATTATATTCAGGAGAATCACTTCAAAAGCACAAGAAAATTTCATGTTATGCCTTGTAAGTGATGAATAACTTCTAGACTCTGTTCCCTTCTTAAACCCGTACAAAAAAGATGAAAAGATTAGCACTTCGCATAACACCTTCACTTTCCAGGATTGCCTTGAAAGCGGTGAGTAAAGCACGGTAGCTTTTAAAACTAAAGAGGCTATTGTGCAGAAATTAATTGATGGCCTTGTTTTGACTGTGTAATAGCAGCAGAAGTAATGAGTATAGACCTTGTTTCAGCGTTTTGCTTTCCAGCACCTGGCAGAAGAGTCGAGGAGCTGAATCCTATCAGGTAAATTCTTTTCTTGGAAGCAGGCAGGCTTTTTGAGGCAAGCAGGTAAACCCTTCTCTCAGGCAATCTTTTTTTCTTTCTAATAGGCACTTTTCCTTTCAGGCAATCAAATCTTCTTCCACTCTGTACACAAGCTCCTTCCTTGCAGGCAGGTAAACTTTTTTTCCTTTTTTTCTCCCCCCTTACTTCCCCCTGGTAAGCAAACATAACCTAAAAGAAAAGGACAGGTTAAAACTGTTTGCCCATAAAACTCTGCCTCCTTCCTATACTAGGAATCTATCTTGTGACCTACTTCCTTAACACTGTTTGCTATTGAGCAAGGACAAAACCCAAATGTCATTTCACGACATAATCCACTGTCAAAATTGGCACTAGCCAGCAGGCCTGCTGGTGGTCACTCACAGATAACAACTGTGGAACCGGCATAGCAAATGAATTTTTTCCACAGAATATGGGAAGTCAGAGTTGAAGAGTATTGGGAAGGAAGGGTGGGAGAACTTGTGCTGCCTCTGTCATGTCTCATATATTCTTGAAACTTAAATTTCCAGTGCTTGTCAATGACTTGGCAAGCTGACATTTTTCAAGACCACGCTATTAATTTGTGTTACATAAACACACTATGTGTACTTTTTACAGCACCAGTAATGGGTTTGTTATACTTACCCACTTCTCCATTACCAGTATTAATAAGCACATATATACTGCTTTTGTAAGGTGATGGTCTAAAGTGCAATTAAGTTTCTGAGTAGTAACTAATGCTTTGGAGCCTTCATGTTTACCAAATGGTAATATTTAAGTGTTAAAGTTTAAGAATTCTGAAAATAGCATTCCTTTTGTAGATTTTCATCTTTTGACTGAGACCACAGTTTACACAATTTTTCTTTGCAGAGTCCTGAAAACATACATCCTTCTATTTATAAAATACGTTGGACTGTAACAGTAAGTAAAAATCCCTCCCACTACTGTGCTAAGCAAGAGCCCCTTGCAATATCAAAAACTTTACACGCTGATTTTACAGGACTTCATTCTAAATCATACCAGGGATAGTACAGAAAGATGTCTGTGTTTCAGAGCACTGGAAGAAGGCTGGGTTAAGATACCTAAATTGACATCCATTGCAAGAACCTAAAAGTTAAATGCAAATATCTGAACTCAGTTTTGAAATGTGTATCACTTGGGGTGGCATTCTCTATTCATTATTTTTTTTGGTATTTTAATCAGAGAAAGAAGACAACAATTTTTTAATTTTTTTTTAACTCATCAATCTTGTTTTCTTGGCATTTGAAGTACTCTCTAGGCTGCTTATTAACATTTGTTCCTGAAAGCTCCTTTTTCTGTAGAATGTGTAAAAGCTTCCGGTTTCATAGGCACAACCAGCTGAATGCAGCTATTCCCTCGACAGGAGATACATGCCCTGTCTCATCTGTGAGCGTTGATAGATGTCACTTAGCATCATGTCTCCATTTTCACATTCCCACAAAAAGAGCACAAAACTTAATTTGCTTTTTGGCTTCCTTGTCTGGTTTCTCCTTTGCAGTGATGCACCTCGTCTTATTAATATTGCAGCGTGCCTGATTCAACATGCGAGGTGTCTGTAGGATGCCTCCCCGTGCTGAGCAGATGGGAGAGGTGCCAGACCCAATGGACATGATGGGGTTTGTGCAGGATGTCATGATTATTATCGCTGCGGTGCTACAGAGGACAGCCAGGCAGCTGTGGAAAGGCCCTGGGTAACTTATTGGTTGTCAGCAGCACAGCAGAATATTTTCCCTGTGCCTTTGAGTGCATGGAAGATGTAGTATGTTTCCTGAAGAATACCCTGTATGTTTAATTGAGCTCCTTGCCCAGTCAGTCCAGCATGTCATGTTGGCTCTTATTCAGTGCCTTTACACAAATCTCACGTGTTAGTTCTGCTTTTTTCCCTTGCATTTTACTCTGGTGCAGTAACTGCCTATTGCTTTTAGTCATTTGCTGCAGTATTTGCTATGGATGCAACAGGTGAAAATAAACAAGCTTATGACTTTTGCAGATGGTAGATAATGTCTCATGTGGGCCTGGTATCTGGAGATAATTACACCTTTTAGTAGATTTACACTGCCCCTTTTTGTTTCCCGTAATCTGGGGAATAATTATTTGCTACCTACCTGCCTTTTCATACTGTTTTATCAACTATTCCTTTTATTTATGTACAATGAAACTATTGGGACCAGTAACTTTTATTCCCTCCATTTATCAAAATATTTAACTAGCGTATTCCAAGGTGAGTTGTCATTAAATAATGGTGCAGGGCACTGCTGAGGTTAAGCCTAAATCATTATAGTTGTTTCTCTTGCTCCAACACCCTGCCACACACACACCCTCAAATCTCCCTTCTGGCAGTGCAAAAACCTTGACAGCTATGGGCTTAGGTCACACCATTTAGTATCAAGGAACTGTCAGATCTTGTTTTCTTTTTGCTGTTCTGCTCATTAGTCAAAGTGGATTCATTGCTGCAGCAGGTCTGCATACGGCATCCGAACCCAGTACATCCTCTGGAGTGTGATCCCAGGATGATCCACCAGACGGGGTGAAAAAATATCAGTGCTCTGTCACAGTAAGCCAACTAGAACATCTTCCTGCATTCGCTTACACAGCCTGGCAGTTTTGCAAGTAGCCATGTTAAAGCAGCAGCCTTCAATTTCTCTTGTAGCTTTTTTGAGTGCTTGTTTTGGTGTTATGGTGGGGTTTTTTTGGTTGGTTTTTTTTTTTTTGTGATGAACCTTGAGGAATTAGGGGTTTGCCCCAACCCAAATATGTGTGTAGCAAGGCTCTCAGTGGATAGCCAGTACTCACCAGTGTGTTGTTTGTGGATGATTAAAATGAATCAAAGGCTCATTCATAATTAAAAGGTAATTGAGGCAATTTCAGTTATAGAAAAACATTTTTCTATTTCTTTCCTAATCTGTTTGCAAAATAGATATGGAATCAAACTACTGTGTTTTATGGTAACTTGATGTAGTTGCCAGATATTAAAACCACTGCATTAAGCTGCTGAGACGTGTTGTCCTTCCACAGAGAAAGGTAAACACCCGTTACATTTTTATTATTGTCCTACAAAAGACTGAACAGGTTTTTTGGGTATAGGTAGATACATTCTGCGTACAGGAGTATTGCTAAAAGAGCACTGTAACTCAAAGTCAAACACAGACAGGCTAGGAAATATCAGAACTAAAATCTGCTTATTCAAAGTACATTCCAAAGAGGTCCCTGATGCACCTTAATTGCAGGGGTGTGAATGCAACACACTGTTTTTCCTCTTGACCCATGATTCATTCAGAATGCCGAGCAGAGTATATAAAACTGAATACAGTAAAGGAAATGAATACACAGCTGTCTACAAGTTTGTGTTTCTTCGTGAGTCATCCCAGCGCTGCTCTGTGGCATTTGTCAGCATCTGAGCAGCCCTAGTGGGCCACTGCTCCCTAAGGCTCAGGACGTGCTCATTCCAGTTTTCTATCATCTTTCAGGCTCTGGGCAGTTGTTCAGCATGCTGTGGTGGGGTTTTGGCAACGCTTTTTGGGCATTACTTGGGAGGACTTCAGCATACTTGCTCAGAGCTGGCACTCAGCATCACCATTACTCACCCTTTTGTTCCTTCCATCACAGCTTGGGTCAGAATGTTCCAAAGACACTACTTGTTTTTGTTGTCATAGTTGTCCTGCAAGGAAGGGTCTCCTCATTTTATGGGTGAGAAACTTAGGCTAGAAACTTTAATGGCAAAATAGCTCCTTTTCGGGTTGCAAGTTGAATCTTCTCTTGTTTTCTAGCAATATTTGATTACATTTTGTTACATTTTAGAATACTTTGAGCTGCTAATCATACCTCCTGGTGAGCATCTAGGATCAGATGTATACCCTGTTAGTGATCATTATGAAAATATGAATCTATAAAATGAGAATTGAAGGGGAAATTATAGGACAAGAGGAAACGACCTCAAATTGCACCGTGGGAACTTTAAATTGGATGTTAGAAAAAATTTCTTCACAGAAGGGTTTGCAAAGCCTTGGCACAGAGTGCCCAGGGGAGTTGTGGAGTCACTGTCCCTGGAGGATTTTAAAGGCCTGTAGATGTGGTGCTGAGGGACATGATTTGATGGTGACCTGGCAGTGCTGAGTTAATGGTTGGACTTGATGATCTTAAAGGTCTCTTTCACTTAAAACTCTTCCATGATAATCTGCTTAGAGAACCACAGGCTCTGTTCTTGCTTGAACACATTAAACGCTTAAACACATTGAGGTGCACAAGCACTGCTGTAAACTTTGCAGTGCAATGACTTGGTGAACCTCGGCTTGTGCCCTGACCCTCCAAAAAGGGGAGGAAAATAATGGCTGAAAGTCTCACTGCCTAAAAGTGTTCCACAGGTATGAGGAACTGCCCACTCTGAATGCAGTTATACAGCCTGTTTTTTTTTCCCTCTGTCTTTCCCCATTGTCAAGCACGATTCATTTCCCAAAGCATTATGAAAATCCTGAGGTAGCAGATAAAGCACCCCAGTTACAACACTGTCATGAACAGACTCTGCTTTCTATTGAACAGAATTGATGTTCAGTACAGGAAGCTCTTGATCTACGATTCCTGCTGTAGTATGGAGCAGGTAAGATGCACAAGCACTGTGTTTTAAAAATACTATTCTGTTTATAGAATTACTGAAAATAATTCTGCTAATAGCCACACAGTTATGTATAGGACAGGACTAATGAAAAAAGTGGCATCTGGAATGTATACTGTGAACTAAATTGATTTTGTAAGGACAGCTGAATGCCTCAAAATTGAAACTGCCTATTCTAAGAAATAATAAAAGTAGGATATTGTTTCAAAAATATTTATTTCCAATAATTTATAGTAGAGCTATTATAATAATTTTACTCTAGTAATGTTTTCACTCTGGTAGCAACAAAATTGCATGCTTATTTTTTCCTATTCTTTAATGTAGTATATAAATAATGTTCCAGTTCCAATTTCTCTTAAAGTATCTGAGGTGGGATTCATGTCCTCAGGTTTAAGCTGTCTACAGAGACCCCCTTAGAGCAAACAGGGAAAACCAAGCGGAATCACACCATGATTCATCTTATCCAGAGGAAAGTGCCTGAAGTAGGTCAGATGAATCACCTCAGCAAAGTGACTCCATCCCTCCCTTAACTGCACGGGCGGCAAGCTCAGCAGAGGTGTAGACATCTACTGTATCCTCATCTAAAATCGGTAAGATAAATCCTACTCAGTAGTCTGCGTTCATGTGGGGGTTAGGATTTTTTTTTCTTTCTTCATTTAAATTGCTGTTCACGGCATCTAAATGATATACAACTGGGAAGAGGAATCACAGGAAGATGTTGTCTAGGATATCAAAGTGGCCTCAAATATCCTTTTGTATCAACACCAGCACTATATTAAATTGCTTTTGATCACAGCATGATATATGTGAAGAAATGATAAAATCCAAGTGCTTGCATATTTGGGGAAAAAGAAGGAAATATGAAGACAGAATAGAAAAGCTGCATAGCCGGGGTTTATTTTTAATATTTTTCTGAATCTGTATTAATCCATAGGTGCAGGTGGGCTACCCGGCTCTGGAAAATTCCCATACAAATCCCCAGATGTCCATAAATGGTGAAAGGTCAGCCTTAAAGAGTAGGGTGACAAATGTAAAGCAGTGGGTGATCAGCATTTATGCAGTAACCATACTGCATCTATAAAGTAATGTCATCACTGACAAAGACATTGTATCTACTTCACTCACCTCTTCCCGCATGCTCCTGCTGACAGACATCTATGTTTTAGAAGGAATACTGGTATTAAAACATAAATATGAAAAATAACATAGATTTGATTGAATCAAATGTTTGACATAAACTTGAAAAGCATGCGTATATTCTTACCAGTTATTGGTCCCACATAAAGCAATGCTGATTTAATATGATTTTTTTTTTTTCCTTTCACAAGTATCTGAAACTCTTCTTTCCAGTGCTGATCTTTTAAATTGCTAAGTGCCAGTAAAATGAAAGCAGGATTAGAATTAGCCCCTAGTGCTATGGTTGTGATTGTGGAGTGTTTCAGGCTAATCTATTTGGAGAAATTATCATTGGAAGAAAAAACACAGTGACCTTTAAAATTGCTTTCTGACTCTAATAATCCCAAAGATCAATGAACTTCAAACTAACATACTCAGATTTTGAAACATCCTTTTAGGGTTTCAAATAATGTTATCACAGAAAACAAAACCCAACAAACCTATAAACAAGAAGGTGGCAATTTCAGGCAGCAGGTAGTGATCATGGGCAGCAAATCTTCAATGAAATCAGTTTTTTAGGGTGCTGGAGCCTAAATAGACCTGCAGATCAAATATAGTTATTACTAAGTGGCCAGGTAAAGCATGACAGGTATGCAGAGAGCAGTACAGACTGCATATGCTCCAAAAGGATTTTTTCCCTACGTTTCCTAAGAAAAAAAGATGATTTTTTTTTTTTTTTCCGACTGCTGGGTCCCCATCAGTTTTCGTAGTTCACGCCACCATCTACTTTCAGCCATGAATTCAATATACAGCTTGGAGTAACTCTTCAGCAACACCTCTAGAATAAGAAGAAACATGTTTGCACTTGCTTACACTTTCAAGTGTTCTTGAATAGTCATTTTAGGGAGATACCTTCATCAAAGGTAGCAGAAAGGATAGTTACATCTGTGAAAGTTTTTCAACTAAACAGGTCTTTCCTTCTCCTCCTAAATAAGGTAACTAAATCACACATCTGGTGAAAGTTAACCTTTCTCAAGAAGACCAGAGATCTGCACCCAGGCTCCCTTCCAGTACTTATGGCACCAGTTGAAATGCACAGCATCATTCTTCGAAAGTTTAGCAGTTTATGTGACTTTATAAAGGGACTAACATAAAATTAACAACTTTTAATTATAAGAAAGGTTGATGTGAATGTGTATCTCTTATGCAATGTTACATTCAAAATGTTTGTAGTAAGGCAGGCCAAGGATTTATTGTGAGTGTAATTGAAATCATAAGTATCTAATCATTGCTAGTCCAGCAAAAGCCAGGATAATAATGAAGTTAGGATTTTCACATGCACATTTCTTTGTTTTTTTCACCCTTTCCTGGTGCTATGCTCTCCCTTCTGCAGCTCCTCAGAGACCTAAGGCCAGAGGTTTCATGCTGCTGCTGGCAGGGGTTGGTATCATCACAAGTTGACAGCATTTAGAATCCTTCGCAAGGAGGAATAACAGGATATTCATGTCAATGGTTTCTTCTTCCTCCCTCTAGGATCCACTCAGGGTTATTTTAATATGTTTGCTAATGTGCTTTTTTATGCCTTTCTCTTTCTTCATTGGTCTGCAGCTCTATGGAACATTTGAATTTACTGTATATGGTGCCTTGTATTTCCGTTAGGTACTAGCTCTTTGTTCCCATTGTTGCCCCTAGAGCCAGATTTGTCCAACTCAAGTCTGCATTTCTTTAACCAACCTAGGATGAGTTAGTTATGGGTGTACAGTCTATTCATCTGTGCCCCATCTCCTTCCTTCTGCCTGCCCTCCTCTGCACCATGTCCTGTGTCCCTATGTCCGCAGGCTGCCACAGTCCTACCAAACCAGCGTCCCTCTGCACTGTCTCTTTTATTAATGCCGTAAGTATCCCACACTGTGCAGAGAAACTGCTTGTTAAAAACCTATTGCTGTACCACACAAGGATAAACACAAGTAAAATAAGCCAGGCATAGATGGCCAGTCATTTTGAGGAATTGTTGTCGCAACTCAGCCAAGTACAGCAAAGCCGCAGCAGGTCAAGAGAAGTTCAGACGGAGTGGAACTGACAAGCCTCGTCCTGAGGCCTCTCAAATTCAGTACAAAGGTTGTGGCTTGGTTCTAGTTGCAGCATTATGGTACTGCGGGGTTCTGTGGTTTATAGCAACATGATACTTTACTTACTGTTATTAAAATGGTTTTTGTTAAAATGTCATTTTTTAATTAATTTTACCACAGAGTAGTATCTGAGGTGCTATAAAATATACGTGCCATATAAAATAATTGAAGTATCTTAATGCTTTGATCATTTAATTTTGTCAAAATAGACATGATCAAAGCAATCTCTGTAGTTTGGAGGTGGGTTTACATTTGAGTAAAGAATCTGGGCATGTATGTCTCAGTTACTCTTATAGTCACAAAGAATGTGTATTAAAGCCAAGTCAGCTGTAAATGTAGATTTACAGTTAAGCGCCCAAACAACAGTAGCATGATCTTCAGAGTCTGAGTACAGGCTTTTCCTATGATATCCTCTCTCAGTGCCTTAGGTGACCCTGGGCTTATTTTGTGTCATGACTGACAGCGATATTCCCCGTTGTGGGCCATGACTTGACCATTAATGATAGCAGTCCCATTCAGAGGTTACGCAAATCTTGAAGTAATTGCTTTTGCAATTACTCTTGGGCTGTTCTGAGATATTAATATGGGTTTTTCAAGGAGAAAAAACAAGTCATTTTGAAGTGGGCTGTGGATTCAGTATGGAAGGTAAATAAGTAATTAATGATAATGAATTTTCATTTGATGCCTTTACAAGGATTTAATATTAAAACCTGTGGAAAACTGTGGGAATGTTTCAAGAAGCAAACTCCCATCTTTCTTACCAGTGCAATGCAACTGGTATTTACGCTTCTTCAACCTACTGTCATTTAGTAAGATGAGGTACATTTTACAAAATCATTTGCATTTTCCTGCTGAGTTACCCGTGCCTGCTCATGTTCCTGTCCATGGATTGTTTAGTCTGCTTAGTGCAGATGGACGAGCCCTATCCTGTATCTTCAATAGGTTGTCTTAAAAATGGTGGCAACCTTATCTGTGCATAAGGAGGAGATTATGACCCAGCTGTCATGTACCCATAGAAATTGTCTGTCTTACCCTTTCTGTGTCAAGAGACTTTTGGCAGGAACATAATATTCCCTTCAAAATCAGTTTGTTCCTTTGCCTTTTTTTCTGTATTTATCTGATTCTTCTTCTTCCAAAGAGTCTTCAGCCCTGCAGACTGATTAGATCCTAATTCTTTTGGCATGCTGTCAACTTGTCCTAGTCAGAATAACTATTAGGCCTTTGCTTTTGCTACTCCTCTGCAATTTTGTTTCCCTTTCTGTGCTTCGTGTCTTTTCTTTGTGATTTTCACCTATTTTGCCTGAAGCTGTCTTCTGACAATATGTTACCACCTCTCTCCTTGGATTTGTTCTTTGCCTGCCCAAGTAATTTATTTATGTGTTAGCTTCCTCTTCACTATTATCCAGGCTGTTTGACTTTCTGTGTATTGCTTTTCGTAGTGCCTCAAATCCCTAATATGTTATTAACAATTTGAAACAGGAGGGCTTTTGTAGCTCTTAATGCAACAACTTAATCACTCTGACGGTGTTTTTTTTAAATTACTGAAATTCCTCATGCGTGCACACTGAGATAACACCTTGTACGTGCCTGTAACAGCTGTGGAATTGAACACAGACTTCAGTAAGGTTTTATTTATTTTTATTTTTTTTTCATGTGGCAGTTAAATGACATATTTAGATTGCATGCCAAAATGAATAAAAATAATTCCTTATATTATTGTGTTCTATTCGTATACTTTCATTATATGTATTGGGGAGGGAAAAAACCCCCACAAAACAAA
>WEIS01030249.1:0-23603 GCA_013389965.1 Todus mexicanus | reverse complement strand
CCTGCCCGCTGCTCGCCGCCCTGACAGCAGAGCCCGGGCACCCGCACTGCCCGGGAAGGCTCCCCCGGCCCTGCCGCTCCCTGCTCCGCACCCTCGGCCCCGGGGGGTGCTGCCAGAGCCCCCCCGGCTCCCTAGTGCCCCCTGGCCTGGCATACGCTGCTCCTGGGCTGGCACGGAAAGGCAGGGCAGGGCAGGGCAGGGCTGGGCTGGGCTGGGCAGGGCTGGCTGCAGCTGAAGGGGCTGTGGGGTCGGTGGTACCAGCAGGCACCCCCTGCCCTGGCCAGGGCTGGCTGCCAAGCTGGGAGCGGGCACGCCGACACGCTGCGGAGGTCTTGGTTCGGCTTGGGTACAGCCACTCGGGGGGTGTACCAGCTGGAGTGGCACCATCAGGCACGCCGCGCTAACCAGGGCTCCTGTGAGCTGGAGAAGTGAGCTGGGTAAGGCCAAGCAGCGGGGTGCCCGTGTGCCGCAGGCGGGACGCGGGCTGCTCTGGTCCCTGTGCCGCCTTGGGAGACGTTTGGGCAGCCAAAAGGACCGGGTTGCGTTCAGAGCAGAGAAAGGGAAGCTTTCGCGTCTGTCAGTGCCCGCGTGTGTCTCTTAGGTCTGGCTGGGTACAAGAGAACATTCAGCCTTTCCTCCCCCCAGATAAGTAAAGGAGCTTCAGCAGCAAGTCTGGTGGCACAGGGTCAGGTTTGGCGAGGAGCTGTCTGAGCCTCCTCCAGGGCAGAGGGGGAAGATGCCAGAGCAGGCTGACCTGAGCAAGCTAATCTGACCTGGATCTTCACACTCGATCCTCGCTGAAGGGGGGGTGAGGGTACAGGTTTAGCCGCCCTCTTGAGCTGCCCTTTTAGCTCTCAGGATTTAAGAAATGCTTCAGTAATTGCTCCATGATGTTCTAAAGCCTGGCTTTGGCTGGCAGCCTTGCCTGGCAGCCTTTGTATAACTTGATCTTCTAAGCAAATCCCCAAATGTCACAAGTAAGCGCATGAAGCCAGGCTGGCCACACTCTTGCCTTGCCTCGCGGAGCAGCACGGGAAGCCGAAGGCTGCAAAATAAGCCTGGGAAGGGGGCAGGAACCCCGATCCCCCTTGGCTCCTGGGAGCTGGGTATGGCCTGAAGAGTCCCCCGTTGCTTGCGGAGGCTTCGTTGTTTGTCCCAAGAGGTGCGCGCTTGGGCTTAGCTCTGTAAAGCCAGTTCTTCTGTTTTGCCTTCTCTGAGCTGGGTGATGTGGGGGGGCAGTGCCCCATCTCCAGCTGCAGAGCAGCACTGAGGATCGCCCTTCCCTCGTGAGCCTCGGGAGGCCAGGCAGGCTGCGGAGTGCTCAGGGTGGTGCCGCCGCTTAGGGCCACAACAAGCGGAGCCCCTCGCTGTGCTGTGCTATGCTGTGCTGTGCTGTGCTGCAGCGGACGTGGCGGCTCGCCTGGTGAATCATAAGCGAACACCGTGGAGAGCTGAGCTTTCTGCAGACACCACAGCCTCGGCCCCACAGCTTGGCCGAGCTCCAGCTTGGGCGATTCCACTCAGGCTCTTTAAATGCTCCTTGTCACCTTCGCCAGGCACGACGCTTCGCTCTTCTGCCTGCGAGCTCTCGGGGACTTGTTTGGAGCCGTTAAGCAGCTGCTGCTTTCACTCCCCGTCTGTTTCCTTGCTGGATGCGGGGGGTTTGTTTGCGGAGCCCGGCTGCAGGACTATGAAAGAGGCTCTGTTACTGCCAAGTAGCTGGTTTGCCAGGGAAGATTTGCTTTATTCTTCCCACCAGCCCCACGGCTGCGCTGGCTGCTGAGGGCTCTCGTGGGACACAGCGTAACTGGTATGGGTTTGGGAGTGTAACGGTTACCAGCTTAACTAGAGGGATGGTTCCTAAGGGTGCGGCTATTATTAGTCCAGGTTCTCTTGTTTGTTAAATTCCCATTCAGCTCCTAAACTTGGCAGCGGGAATGAACTCGGGGCCTTTTTTAGGAGCGCTGTCAGTCTGCCCTGGCAAAGGGCACTGGGAAGCGGCGCCTTTGCTCCCCTCCTCGCTGCGGGGCCCGCGGGCACCGTCTCAGCGCTGCCCTCTCCCTCACAGGGGCTGCTGAGCTGTCATGGGCAACACCACCAGCGAGAGAGTGTCTGGGGAGCGCCATGGCTCCAAGTCCCACCGCTCCGACGGCTCCGGCGCCCCGCACGCTGCCAAGGAGCACCCGCACAAGATCATGGTGGGCAGCACCGACGACCCCAACGTTTTCAGCTCCCAGGACTCCAAGGTAGGGGCTGGCCGCTGCCTTCCCTGTCCTGCCCTCTGGAGCCCTGGCTAGGGCTTCAGCTCCCTCCTTGTGCGGGGCTGTGCAGAGCTGGGAGGCTGGAGTTGCTCTGTGATGCCCCTGTCTGGTCCCAGTTGTTTCTGTGTCTCAGTCAGGCTCTGGCTTTCTTTGCTCAGATTTCTGGGGACAAGGAGTTTGTGTCGTGGCAGCCGGATTTGGAGGAGTCGGTGAAACCGTCCCAACAGGCTCGTCCCACTGTCATCCGCTGGGCCGATGGAGGCAAAGAGGTCTTCATCTCTGGATCTTTCAACAACTGGAGCACCAAGATCCCGCTCATCAAGAGGTAGCCAGTCCCTCAGGTCGCTCTCACTCCGTGTTCTCCTGCCCGGAGAGGCTGTGGACTCTCCTTCTCTGAAGGCTTTCAAAGCCCACGTGGATGGGACGCTGTGCACCCTGCGCTGGGTGACCCCGCTTTAGCAGGGGAGTTGGACTGGGTGATCTCCAGAGGTCCCTTCAAGGCTGTACTGCCTCCTGTGCTCCTCGCAGCTGGAGTTCGAAGGGTTGGAGCTGTGCTAGTGCTCTGACCGCTCACATCTGCGGCATCCGTGCCTCGGATCGCTGACAGTGAGCCAGCCTGACCCTCCATAAAGGTGTTGGGGCAGAGGGGCTAGGCGGCGTGGGGACAAGCAGTGTTTGCTGGGGCCTGGCGGAAGGGCAGCATCCAGAGCATCAGCAGGGTAATGCTGTTGCACGTCTGTTCTCTCTGCACAGCCACAACGACTTTGTCGCTATCCTGGACCTCCCAGAAGGAGAGCACCAGTACAAGTTCTTCGTGGATGGCCAGTGGGTCCACGACCCATCCGAGGTAACGCTCAAAGCTTTATCCCTGCAGGTCTTGTCTTCTTCAGGGGGACGAGGCATGATGGAGCAGCAGCAGTGATGGGAAGGGCAGAGGCTATGTGCCGAAACAAAAGGGGCACCTCCATCGCAGGAGTCCTTTGAGAGGCTGGGTCCTCTGGGCTTAGACATGCTGTGTGGTGAAGAGTTGGGGAGGTGCTGAGAGGGAGGGAAACACCAGGAGGCCTTCGAGTCCTGTTCGGAATTGGCTACAGGGGAAGATGGGCCATGGGGTCAGCACTTGCAGGGGCTCCTCTAAACTGAATCACACGGTAGCAGCATGGGAAGGGGGGGAGGACACTTACCGTGGATGGAAGAGTGTGTGAGTAAAGGGAAATCCTCTCAGGGTAAAGAGCAGGGATCTACAAACATAAAGCAGAGCTCGATGCTGGCCACTGTTGCTCTGAGGTTATGGCACAGCAAAGACAGCTCAGGCCAGGGGGATCTAGGAAACATCGAGCGCTTCAATTGGAAGTGAACATAGGAAGACTCTTACCTCAGTTCTCTCCAGCCCGTGGTCACCAGCCAGATGGGGACAATTAACAACTTGATTCACGTCAAGAAGTCGGACTTTGAGGTGTTCGATGCTTTGAAGGTGGATTCCCTGGAGAGCTCAGAAACCTCAGGTCGGGGTGAGTTTTTGTGTCGTTACAGCTTTGCATGTGCCATTTTCCACCCCCTCTGCTCCGAAACTCGCTGCTCTGGCGGCGAACAGACCCCTGAGCAGAGGTGCGGGCCCACACCCGGGAAGAGTAGCATTTGGCAGCATGTCCTTAGCTGCCCACAGCTGAGGCCTCGTCTTTCTGGAGCGGCTGTGCTGCTCTGACTCCTGTGCTAGCACCTTCCCAGAGCAGGGTCCGTGCCGTTGCAGAGTGGGGAACGCCGCCAACATCAAGCCTTTCTATCAGCACAACTGTGAGTAAGCCATCCGATCTGGGCTACAAGCTAGGCGAGAGCAGGAGCCGCGTTATTTTTCCACAGCCGTTCTTAGTTTCCGTGCCAAGGTAATTTGTACTAGTCCCAGCGCTTCGGAAACTGCCCTCTCCGCTTGCGTTGCAGCAGCGGGTTAGGTTACCATGCAGACGGCGCTGGCACGGCGCGGAACCCTGGTGGCTCCGTCGCCTTTCGGTCCGGGGCGCCCTGAGCAAGGCCTGCCCTCCCTGGGACAGGCCCCATCTCAGACAGAGCTCATCTGTCTGTCCTTGCCCAGCCCGGGCAGGAGGTGCTTCGTTGGAAAGAAGCCAGCAAGTAGCAGCAGATCCAGGGAGGTGGAGCCCTTCTGGGTGCCGCTGTTCCAAATCAATCAGGTCAGGTCTGGCCAGGAGATACAGCCGGTCCGGCACCCGCAAGCTCACATGGGCAGAGCAGCTGCTCAAGTCTAGGCTTCCCGTTTGCCCTTTCCCGTGCCCCTCCGCAAAGGTGCAGCTCTGGGGCAGGCTGGCTGATTGCTACGGGGAGAGGGACCCTGCAGTGCTGAGAGCTGCGTGTACGCGGGGGGAGCTCAAGGTGGATACCACAGGGCGTCAAAGTGCACGTGCCTGCTTATGGCCCCGCTGGAAAGGCCCAGAGCTCGCCTGGCTGCTTATCCTGCTGTGAAAAGACTGAGCTGTTGCTATAAGATATATACGGTTGTGGCTCATGAAAGATGTTTGCGCCTGAAAGACCCTGCTGGGTCCTTCTCAGCTTTTTGGGAGCTGCTCTGTGCTCACCAGTCCTGCTTTAGCTGTTTCAAGTCTCCTACTTTCTCTTCTCTTCAGACTTGTCGAGCTCACCCCCCGGACCTTATGGGCAAGAGATGTACGTCTACCGGCCCGAGGAGCGCTTCAAATCTCCACCCATCCTCCCGCCTCACCTCCTCCAGGTCATCCTGAACAAGGACACCAATATCTCGGTGGGTCCCACCATGCTGCCTGCACACAGAGAGCCGCGCTGGGGTTGGAAGGGGAGCCCTGTTAGCCGGGAGCCTGGGCTCCCCTTGCCTGGGGCCTGGCTCTTGGCGTTTCCTGCAGAAAGCATCGCTGTTCCTGTTAATTGTGCTGGTTTGGGCCCTTGCTCTGCCTGGGGTTTAGCTGAGCTGAACTGGAGCTCTTTTAGAGACAGCAGCAGCTCTGGCTGCCTGGGATGGCAGCAGCCTGGGATGGCAGCAGCCTGGGATGGCTGGGGCTGGAGGAGGTCGGGGCTCTGCTGTTCCCCTGACACCCCTCTTCTCCTAGTGCGACCCAGCGCTGCTGCCCGAACCCAACCATGTCATGCTCAATCACCTCTACGCGCTCTCCATCAAGGTAAGGGCAGGTCCCGCCCGGCCGCTGGGCGAGGGCAGGGGAGCTGCTGGGGCTCGCGGGAGCCTGATGCACCCACGGGGAGCGGGTGAGGTGCAGAGGGTGGTGCGGCAGGCCCAGCTTGGCTGCCCAGAGAGGTGTGGCACGCGGAGGGGTGTAGCTTGTGGTTTCCTTACGCTTCCCGTGAGCTGCCTCCCCGCAGCTGAGCAGCCCTGGGCTCTCCTGCTGCGTACCGGACCCTTCCCTGGCTCCTTGCTGCGGGTGTTGGACGTGTCTCGCTGCCCGCCAGGCTCGAGGGGCTGGGGCTGCTCCCCAAGCCCCCGGGTCGGGGCAGCCGGGTTGCGCTGGGCTCGTCCTCCCAGCTCCCGCTGACGCTGCGCCTCTCGCAGGACGGCGTGATGGTGCTCAGCGCCACGCACCGCTACAAGAAGAAGTACGTCACCACGCTGCTCTACAAGCCCATCTGAGCCGGGGGCCTCGTCTGCCCCCCACGCAGGACACGAAACGCCGCTTTGTCTGCACACGCTGGGCCACGGGACTGTGTGAGAACTGGCCGCTGGCTCCAGCCTTGAACCTGGCAGGGACACAGGCCCCTGCGACAGCCCAGGGCCACTGGGGCCTGTGACACTGTCCCACCGACCGCTGTGGTTCGATTTAACCCTTGGTTTCCGCCCACCTACAGCTCCCCTTGGCTTCTGAGAGTCTCTGGGGCCACTTCGCTGCTCACCAGAATAGCCTTTCCTCACGCCCAGCACAGAAAGGGCTTCACCCAACCCATCGTCTCCAGGGCACTGCCCCCAGCCCAGGCCTCTAGGGACGTATCCTACCTGCTGAAGGTTGCTGTGCTGTGCTGGGGATGAGCCTCGGAGGCCACCTTGATCCCTAAGGGGGACGCGCCAGCCGGCCCCCTGTCCCGCAGCGCTGACGGTGGAGCTGCCCCCCTTACGCTGCCCCGCTTTGAGGAGGGCTCTGGGCCCTCTGCCTGGTACGGGCGGACGCAGCCGCGCTTACCCGCCGCCGGGACAGCACCGCCAAGGACTGAACGCCTCGTCCCCAACCTCGAGCGCTTCTGCGGGGCAGGGCTGAGCTCGTCGCAGCCAGAGGGGCCGTCGCGCCTGCCCATGCCGGAGGGGGCCTGGGGAGAGCGGCGCCGGGCAGAGCCCCCGGGCCCCTGGCTACACCGCCTGCTGCTGGAGCAGTGCCATGTGACAGGGTTTTATCTATTTATTACAGTATTTATTGTTCTCGGTGCTGCCGGCCTCGTGTTGCTGGGGGTCTCCGGAGAGGGAAGGGAGCGCCCAGCAGGGTGCAGAGCTGCCTTAGGGGTGCTGAGCAGGGGCTCGGAGCCACCCCCTCGGGGCTGGCTGCTGTCTGGGGGAGCACGGCTGCACAGACGGGCACGCCAGGAACACCACGACCCAAAGGAGACTTTTATTGGGGACTCTCCAGCCACTGAACAGAATGTGGCATTTCTTACATCTTCCCCCCTGCTGCTGGCACCCCGACGTGCCCCCACAAAGCAGCTCCGATACCTTTATCTATATACATATACATACAGCCTAGAGCAGGGATGGAAACGCAGCAGGGTGACGAGTCCTGGGGTGAGAGGTGCCCGATGCCGGGGCTGTGAGGGCCCGCACCAAGCACCGTGGGTGGAAGGGGAAGGCGGCGAGAGCTGAAGCAGGGGGCAGGCAAAGCCCGCCCCAGCAGCTGCTGCTGCGCTGGCAAGCGAAGGCGGGTGGAAGGCGCGAGACCCCCGCTAACAGCCCAAACCCACTGATGGTGCAGGGCTGCCCCCCCAGGCCCCGGCCCACCCCAGCCCTTGGCAGCGGCAGGGACAGGGTCGGCTCCAGCGCCGCGGCCAGCAGGCTGTTCCGCGGCTGGGGGCATCGCTCCCTGCCCCGCGCGGGGCTCATGCGACGGGCAGGGCCTGCTGGGCCTTCACCTGGCAAGAGAACACGTGTGGCAGCGACAAGGAGCGCTGCCTGGGCAGAGCCGTGCCAGGGGCCACTGCACCCCGGGGGCACGGACACGGGCGGAGACTGCCGGGGAAAAGGGGTCCCTGCGTGTCTCCAGCCCCCCTGAGCACGGGTTCTGTTGTCCGTGCCCATCTCCAGGGCATCAGGGCTCAGCAGAGCAGGAGTACCCGCGCCTGTGCCGCGCCGGCTGCCAGGGCAAACTCACCTCCAGGTTCGTCCTGGCCTTGCGCAGCACTTTGTGGGTCCTGCTCACTGCGAGGGAGAGAGAGATGGGGTCAGGGAGGTCCCTGTGCTGCGGAGCCACCCCAGGCCAGCTCTGCCACGCAACCCTGGAGCAGTGGCAGGATGTCCCCCGGGTGACCTACGCTGGCTGACGATGAACCGCTCCATGCTGTCCTTGAGCTGGGCTGTGCTGCGCAGCCGCTCGGCCGTGCTCTGCAGAGCGTCCTCCTTCTCAGAGAGCTGGGCCCGCAGCGCCGTGATCTCACCCTGTAGCGCCTGCTCCTGGGACGAGCAGAGTTAACGCGGTTAACAAGTGAACCGTGAGCCAGCAGGGTGCCCCTGTGGCCAAGGCGCGCCCGTGGGGGGTCCTAGGGTAGGTTAAGAACAGTGGGACCAGGAGGTGGAGGTAGATTCTCCTCCTCCTCTGCTCTGCCCTGGTGAGGCTGCCTCTAGAGTGTTGGGTGCAGTTTGGGGCTCCCCAGTTCAAGAGAGACAAGGAACTACTGGGGAGAGCCCAGCAGGGGCTGGAGCAGCTCTGCCCAGGAAAGGCTGAGAGCCCTGGGGCCATTCAGCTGGAGAAAAGAAGGCTGAGAGGGGATCGAGCAATGCTGATCGGTATCTGAAGTGTGGGTGCCAAGAGGACATGGCCAGCCTCTTCAGTGGTGCCCAGGGACAAGACAGGCACAAACTGGGACACGGGGAGTTCCAGCTGAACGTGAGGAAAAACTTCTCTCCTTTGAGGGTGACGGAACCTGGCCCGTGCTGCCCAGAGAGGCTGTGGACTCTCCTTCTCTGGAGACTTTCAAAACCTGCCTGGATGCATTCCCGTGCAGCCTGCTCTGGGTGACTCAGTGATCCCCAGAGGTCCCTTCCAGCCCCTCGCATTCTGGGAGTGTGACGAGTGGCAGGCAAGTGTCCGGCCTCCCTGTCCCGCCCGCCCCCAGCCCGCTGCTTACCTTGCCCTGGTGCTGGGCAGGGCCGACGGGCAGCACGGTGCTCCAGAAGGCAGCGAGGAGAGCGGCACACTCCTCCAGGACGCGGTGCAGGGCGCTGGCGCTGCCCCACAGGTGCCCCGCGCCCGCCCACCCCACAGCCTGCGGGAGAAGGGTGCGGGAGCCAGCGCTGCCGGGGCGCTCGCCGTGCCCAGCCCCGCGTGGCAGGGCAGCATCAGCCGCAGCCCGCAGGCTGGGGGCTCCCTGCCGCCTGCCAGCCCTGCCAGCCCTGCCAGCCCTGCCAGCTGCGGCGCTGACACTTGGCTCGGAAGCGACTGTGCGCGCAGCCAACCCAGGGTCTGTCCCCCAGCCGCCACCGGCCCCGGCCTGCCCGCACTTTACCTCCTTCCCCTGGAGCGGGCAGCTGGGCAGCCCGAGCGCCGGGCACGTGAGGCACATCAGCTCTCGGGCCAGCGCCTTCCCCTCCAGGACGTGCTGCTCCAGGGCCCGGTAGGTGTCCAGGCGGCCGACAACGTGAGCTCCCGTCGGTCCTTCGCTCTTCCTCACCAGCGGGTCTGTCCCGCGTGGCTCTGTGGAACAAGTGGAGCTAAGTGAGGATCGCGACCTGTCGGGGGCTCGGCTCTGCCCCGGGCTCGGCTCTGCCCCGGGCTCCCCATCCTTGCTCAGCAAGGGTGTTGCCACGAGTTTGTCAGGTCTCGGCAGCCTCTGAAGCACACGTGTGTGGGCAGGTGCCGGTACCCACCGTCCATCCGCGGGGCTGCTGCGGTGCCAGAGGGCAGCGGCGAGAACGGGGGAGCTGCTGAGCTCGTGCCAACATCCCGCACCGGCGGAGATGGGAAGCAGCCTGGAACAAGAAGCGTCTGAGCTCCTGGGGGCAGCTGTGGCTCTGTGCCTGCGGCTGCTGGGGGGCTGCCCTCGCTCCAAGCCTGCCAGCAGGGCCACCGCGTCCCTCCTGCTGCTGCAACACCAGAGGTGTTGGGGACTACCCAAGGGTTGCAGAGGGGCTGGGCACCCCGACCCCAGGAATTGGGCAGGGGGGCCGGCGTCTGGGGGATCGGGTGCGGGTCCGATACCTGCGCGGCTTTTGGTAGAGGGGCCGGGAAGGCTCTCGTAGACGTGCAGCTCAGCGCGCAGGGTCTGCAGGAGCACGTGGTGCCCCTCACACTGCTGCTGCAGGAGCGTCACTGTGTGCTGCAGCCTGCACAAGGGCGACACGTTGGTCTGGTGCCAGCCCTGCCACCCAGCCCTGCCGGCCCCACGACGCCCCGAACCTCACCGGTTGTTGTCCTCCTGCAGAGAGCGTCTCTCATCCCGGAGCTGCCGGACACTCTCCTGGCACTCGGCAAGCTCCTCTACCAGCCTCTGCTGCTCTCCGTGCCTCTGGCTCAGCTCTGCTTCAGCCTCCCGTGCCCGGGAGCAGGCAGCCAGGAGCGCCTCCTGCACCCGTGCCAGCTCTGAGGACAGAGAGCACGGAGGTGCCACCACCACCCCGCTCAGCCAGTGCCCTCTGGGACACGGCCCCGGCGTGCTGCTACCCCAAGCCCTACCCTGAGAGAGGTGCTCACGCTGGAGCCGCAGGGTCCGGTTGTCCTCACGCAGAGCCTGGTTCTCCCTGCTCAGCTGCAGCCCTGGCTCTGATGTCTGGGCATAGACATCGCTGGGCAATCCTGCAAAGGGGGGGCTGGTGCTGAGCCTCTTTCCACAGCACCCCGCTGTGCACGGGGCGTGCAAAGCCCAGGCCCCCAGCAGCCCCGGCCCCACCACAGCCCCGTACCACTGGCCTTGCCGGCAGAGGCCAGGCGGCGTTCGAGCTGCTCCCGGAGCCGGTCGTTGGTGCAGATGGACTCCTCGAGGCGCTGGCGCAGGCTGCGGATCTCCACCAAGTGCTCCTCCAGCAGGTCTGCCCCTGCCCCAGCCCAGGGCACAGCTCAGGGCAGGGATAGCTGTGCCACCTGCCCCGTACCAGCGCCACGTCCCGCAGCCAGGCTGGCGCCAGGGTGTTCTCCAGCACGGGCCTTACCTGTTAGCTTCTGGCTGGAGGGGTACCCTGCTGGCAGCACCCCGTAAAGCGCCCGGCCGGCAGCGGGTACGTCCCAGAGGGCGCGGGGCTCGCCGGCCCCGGGGATGTCAGGCAGGCTCTGCAGTGGGCCGTGTTGGCAGAGAGAAGCTGAGGCTTTGCTGCCCTCTCCCAAGTGGCCCAGCGGGTCTATGGGCTTTGCTGGTGTCACACCTGCACGCACAGGGGGAAGGAGGAAGAGCAGGAGGAGGGCAATAAGCAGGGAGGAAGAATAGTGGTAGCGCAGTCCCACCACGTGCAATTAGTTCCCTTCTTGCTCTGCCCAGCGGTGCAGCCCGGTGTGGCCCCATAGTGATTCCCCATCGCTGACCCCAGGCAAACCCATTCCCCCTGAAGACCAGAGGCTCTCCCGGGGCTTGCTGATTACGTGACGCGACTTAGAGGGTCTCAGCCTCACTCCTACACAACCACTGACCAAACCAGCCCTTTCCCAGATGATCTGGCATGTGCAAGTGCCCACGCCAGGGGCTCACGCTGCCTCGGGCTGTGTCCATCCCACCCACCAGGTCCTCTCTACCTGACAGCCACGGATCCCCAGCACCTCCCAGCCAGAGCCATGGGACCCAACCTCGAAGCAGTAGCCCCAGGAAGCAGGAGAATGGGCAGGGCAGGGCAGGCAGGTCAGAGAGGGTGGGAGGCCATGCAGCACGGCACGGCACAGCATGGCACGGTGCAGCACGGCACGGCGCAGCATGGCATGGTGCAGCACGGCACGGCACAGCATGGCACGGTGCAGCACGGCACGGCGCAGCATGGCACAGCACGGCACGGTGCAGCACAGCACGGCAGGCAGGACCAGCCCCACATTGGAGGCGCTCGCTCACTTTCTCCCAGCTGCCTCCGGAGCACCTGCAGCTCCTGCTGCGCCTCGGCCAGGGAGCAGACGGGGGTCCCGCAGCACCCCAGGAGTGGGGGAGCCCCAGGAGGGGGAGCCCCAGCAGGGAGGAAGGGGGGCAGCCCAGGGGCCAGCGCAGGCAGGGGGGCGCTGACAGGTTTGGACAAGGAATCAAGGTGAAGGCCTAGAGACAGGAGAGAGACGGAGAGAGACTTCAGCACAGCTCTGGCTCAGCCTGGGAGGGACCCCCCTTCTCTGGGGGCACTGGGGACCCTGGCACGGCCTGAGCAGCCGAGTCCCTGTGTCCAGAGGCACTGTGGGCTGCTCGGCCCACACGAGACCAGTCAGGTCCCAGCCTTGCAGGGCCATGGTACCACAGCCAGGCTCCCCGAGCCGCTCCTCTGCAGCCCCAGGTTCTGTGTGCTCGCACCCCAAGACAGGCACTGCCTCGTGGTGCCACATGGGCAGCCCCTGCTCAGAACTGATGAGCACCTGTGGCTGCGGAGACCTACAGGGGGGCTGCAGAGACATCAGAAGGGCTGCAGGGACACACAGGGGGGCTGCAGGGACACACAGGGGGGCTGCAGGGACCTATAGGGGGGCTGCGTGTCCCCAGCCCACGGCTGTGGTCCCCGGTCACGCAATGGTACCTGTGAGCTGGGCAGGCTCCTTCTGGCACTGGCTGCACACACTGGCCGCATCCCCATCAGAACAGGGCTCCAGCCCCTCGGACACGAAGGAGGAGCTGGTGGCAGAGCGGGATGACTCGGAGAGCGGGCAGCTGCTGCCCGGGGACTCACAGCGCTCCTGCAGCTTCGCCTCCAGGCTCTCGATCACCTTCTCCTTCTCCTGCAGCTCCCGTCTGAGCCTGTGGAGGTGGCTCATCACCAGGGCTGGCAGGGCAGGGTGACCCCCATCACACAGCCCTTCCCCACTGCGCTGTGTACGCTCCAACGTGAGGCCCCACACACCGCTCCCGTGCTGCAAGGCTGCCCAGCCCAAGCCTGGGGCTCCCCATCCCCACAGCAAAGGCAGTTCCAGGACATCCCCTGGCAGCAGAGACCCCAAGGGCACCCTGTACCCCCACTCCTAGAGCGGCCAGAGCACGCAGCGCGCCCACGCAGAGCGGGTCCCTCAAGCTCTCCCCAGTAACGAGTACCTCAGCGCCAGGAGTTCATGGCTGGTTTTATCTTCCCCATCTTGTCGATCTTCTGAAAAACCAAGGCAGAGAGGAGCCAGTCAGTGTGTGCGTGTGCCCCAGACTGCCCTTCCCCGAAGAGAGCCGGAGCTGGACAGGACAGCCCAGCTCAAAGCGGGCAGCCCACACAGCACAAGGTGTCTGAACAGCCCTTCGCAGCACCCATCAGAGCATCCCTTCCTGGTGCACCGCCCCCACCAGACGAAGCCCCATCGCCCTCCCGCAGCCGTACTTACTGGTGCCCAGCTTGTCGCTGAGCCTCTCGGCCAGCTGCCTGCCGCGGGCCAGCTGCTCCCGGAAGCCCTGGCCCAGGTAGTAGTCGATGTCAGTGCCGTGGAGGAGATCCTCGAAGGACCGCAGGGCATCGCGCAGGTGCTGGGCCAGGCTGCGGCTCACCCCGCGCCCCTCCCGCAGCGTCTGCCGCAGGTGGGAGAGCTCCCGAGCCTGCGCTTGGATCAGCGAGTCGTACTTCCTAGGAGGGACGGGCGAGCGGGGTGTCCGGAGGGCTGTCAGACCTCCCCGCGAGCGCAGGAAGGACGGGGTCCCTCGGGGGAGCGCGGGCACCGTCCACTGCTGGGGTTGCGCCCCGCCACGCCGCCACCCCGGGAGCCTGGCTGCAGGGGAAGCGTGCAACGGGGAGCCGCCGCCCTCGGGCAACCCCCGGAGCCCCCCGGAGCCCCCTGCGTGCTCTCGATCCCTGCGGCCATACCCCGGCCAAGTGGCAGACTGCAGCTCCTTGGGCAAGACGCCTCCGGGCTTGGCCGCGGGCAGCTGCGCCTCGAGAAGGGCGACGCGGTGCACCAGGTGCTGCAGGTCGCGGTGTGCCCGCAGGGCAGGCGGGCAGAGGGTGCCGTGGCCGTCCGACTGCCAGCCCTCATCCTCGTCGGTGAGGCTGTGGGCCGAGGAGACCAGCGCCGTGGGGCCCGGCGGAGGCCGCTCGGCTCCTGAGGTGTAGCCGCTGGTGAGGGAGATGGAGCGAGCCCGGCGCTGCAGGCTCTGGATCACTTTGTTGGCATTGAGCAGCTGTGCCTTCAGGTCCTGGATGTGTTGTTGCAAGGCCCCCACGTCTGCTGGGGCCGTGACTTTCCGGCCAGCCTTGCCCACCGTCTGGCACAGGGACCCTGGCTCCTCACCCAGGCTGGGCTCGCTGAACACGTCTGGCTCCTCGCACTCTGCAGAGGGGACAGGGCAGGGCGTCACCTCTCCATGCCGGGCGGGCACGGCGCAGGGATTCCCAGAGCCCTGTCTCTCCTTACCTGGGCTGGTGGTCTCGTCCCGGTCAGCTTCGGTCTCGCTTCGCCCACACGTCTCATAGCCCAGGTCCTGGAAGTCCACCTGCACTTGTTTGCTGAGCTGCTGGGCTGGGGGTTCACCTGCTGGGCAGCCCCATCGGCTCAGGACCCCTTCCCGGCAGGTCCCACCACCCCTGCCCCATGTACAGCACAGCACACTGGGCACACCAGGCTCTGAGCAGAACCCCCTCTCCCACCCGGGGTTTTAACTCACGGAGCAGGATGTGGTACTTCTCCAGCTGCTCAGCCTGTGCCCGCACCATGGCCTCGGAGGCGGCGAGCTTGTCCTGCAGCTCCTGACACTGCCTTTGGCCCTGCGCCGCCTGGGAGCGCAGCTCTGTGCCCAGCCCCGGCCAGCTCCCGCTGGGGGCCCTGCCGTCCGCCTACCAGAGGGGAGACAGGCTGTGTGCTCCCCGTTTCCATCCCCATCTCTATCTCCATCCCCATCCTGGCGCCCTGTGCCCAGACTACTTACGTGGCTCCCATCCCCCCTGCCTGGGGTGCCAGGGCAGAGTCTCTTGGGCGTGTCATCCTGGGATCGCGCCTCCAGCGCTGGGCGTTTGGCGGGCACAGCTCCTCTCTCTGCCGAGACCCCTTGGCCATCCCTGCCGCTGCCGGCTGGCAGGGCCCGGAGGCAGCTGCGGCTCCTCCTCTGCAGCTTGAGGGTCTCAGGGGCCAGAGGGCTGCCCAGCCCAGCCTCCTCCTGCTCCCCACTCTCCAGCAGCGATGCGGCTTCACCCACTCGCTCCTTCAGCTCCGCGTTCTCCAGGCACAGGCTCAGCATCGCCTTCCTAGGAGGGGCACAGGGCGCTGTGAAGGGCAGGCAGCGGCCGGGGCACAGGCTGCCCCCTGAGGCCTCTGCCCCCCGCTGCCTCCAGCATCCCCGGCCTCTTGCCTGATGTGGGAGACAGAGGAGAAGCCGGCTTCCTCCAGCTGTGCCTTCAGCTCCCGCAGCTCCTCTTCCGCCCGCTGCCCCCGCTCGAGCGTGGCAGCTGCCGTGCTCCCCAGCAGGGTCCTTCCAGCATCCCCGCTTTCCTTAGGGACCCGGGGGCTGCTCTAGAGGATCAAAGACAGAGAGTGATGGGGATGCTTTCAAAGGGTCCAGCAGCGGCGCGGCGCCCAGCTCTGCCAGCCCTGTCCCCAGCACCGCGCCGCCCTGACTTACATGTGGGGCTGGCACACTGTGGGCTGCCTCCTCCTTGGTGCTGCCGGTGGGGTTGGTGCTGGCATCGTCAGCATCCGCGCCTGTGGCCTCACCTAGGGACAGCAGAGCACAACAGGGCGCTCAAAGCAGGGGCAACAGCGGCACGGCTTCTGTCCCCTCCTCCCCGCCGCTGGGAGGAAGCCTGGGGCTCTCGCACCTGCCTGGTGCTGTGCACCCTGCTCTGGACCGAGACACCCTCCAGGAGGGCACCGACAGCCAGCACACCCCCGGCACACAAACCCTGCTGCCACGCATGGCACTGGGCTCTTTGCACACCCCGCGCTGGCCTCGCAGAGCTGCAGCAGAGCTAAAGGGACACTTGCATCCCACAGCACAGGGTACAGGGGGCTTGTGCCCACCCTGCCGCGCAGAGGTGAGCTGGGGGAACCCCCTTCTGCTCGCACACAGCTCTGCTCCTGCTCCCTTGGTGCAGGAGCCCTCCAGGCGAGGGCTTGAACCCCTTGTCTGGGCAGCTTTCCTTCCCCCGAGCCTGCTCCGCTTGGGCTGGGACAAGGGTGTACCCCCAATCCGTCTTCTCACCAAGGAAAGAGGAGCTTGGATGGGGCCCAACACCAGCCCCTGGGGCTGCACAGGGCCAGGTTTGGCAGCTGCCTGCAGCCCACAGCTGCTCTGCCCACAGCCAAACCCATCACCATGGGGTCTACATCTCCCAGGCAAGGCTGAACACAGAGCAGGGGAACGCAGAGAAATCCTGGGGGGAGAGCGGCCACCACGGCTGGTGAAGCACCCAGCTGCTGGGAGGGAGAGCTGAGCCCAGCCTTGCAGCAGGGCAGGCAGCGGCACAGCGCCCTGCACACACCCATTGGGGCACACTCAGGAGACCTGCTCGTGGCAAGCGACTGCCGAGAGGCTGCAAAAACCTCCCTGCAGAGCCTGGACAGACATCACCCTGTGTGCTAGAGCCCACTCATCAAAGCAGCCGTGCCCCAGGGAGCAGGGACAGGGCATCACTCCGAAGCGCTGCTCTGGGAGCAAAACACTCGGAGGCGTCTGGAAGCAGCAGCAGCTCCCGGGGGTGGCACCCAGCACAGGCAAAGCACAGCCCTGCGAGGCCCTGGGGACCCAGCCTGCCAGGTGACAGCCCACCCAGGGCTCCAGCTCAGTGCCTGCAGGGTGAGGAGGTACAGAGGCCTCTGTCTTTCACACCCAGCCTGAAGGTAAAGAGAGTTAGTTGGGGACTTGCAAACTGCACCGGGCCCAGGCGCAGGACACCCCAGTACACGGGCTGTGCTGGAAGCCTTCGTGCTGCTGGGAACGACGGGAGGGAAGCAAGATCCTCAGGGAAACAGAGAGGAAGGAGAGACCTCCACAGAGCTAGGAGACAGCACAAAGCAGCGCCTGGTTTGACAGAGGGTGCTCAGGCATGGGACACTCAGACTGGTCACCCTGCAGGGCACAGCCAGGGGTGAAAGGAGGGCCCTGGAGAACAGGCCAGGAAAGTTGGGGCACCGTGGTCTAGAGTAACACTCTAGGATAACAGCTAGGAACAGGTCTGAAGCAAAACACACACAGAGGAAGACAGGAGAGCTGCCAGAGCACCAGCCAAGATTTCCCTCGGGCCATGCCAGTGAGTCTGTGCTGGCTCCATGGTACCCAGGGGACCAGGGAGCCGACCGGCCATCAGAGCCAGGATGGAGGAGGGAAGGCAGAAAGGTAAGGACAGAGACACAAAGGCTCCTACAAAGTGAGAGGCAGAAGGAGAAAGAGAAGATGGCACTATGCAGAGACAGGAGAGGAAGGGAATGAGATGAAAGACAAGAAAGGAAAAGCTGTCCAAGTACCAGAGCTGCCCAGCAGCCACCAGCTGTGTCCCTTCAGGCCGCGGGAGAACTGCTGAACTCACCACACAGCTGGGCACGGACCCAGAGGAGCAGCACTGGCCTGCTGCACGAGAGGGGAGAGCCGTGCTGCCTCCTTCCTGTGCCCGAGGCAGGCAAGAGAAGCCCTCGGTGCGGGTGCAAGGCCTGGGACAGGTGGTGCCATGTGAGGCGGTCACACTGAGACGCGCGGCAGAGCGGTCGCAGGTCCTGGTGGCACAGCCCAGCCAGCCAGAGCTCTTCTGCTCCACCTGCTCCTAGTTTGGCTTTCCCAGCAAGCACAACGCTGCTCAGAGGAACACAGCTTGTTCCTGCCACCTCGGGAAGTGATGGAGCACGAGATGGCTGAGGCACAGCCTGCTCCACACGGAAAAGCTATCGCTGTCGTTTTCCAGCTCTCACACCAGCCCCAGCACTCCCGGAGGAGGTGAAAGATGCCCTAGGAAAGGTCTGCCGTGGTGACAAGCGGGGCTGTCCCCAGCAAAGCAGAAACAGGGCCCTGCCCATAGCCCACAGGGTGGGTGGAGCCTGTGAGCGAGATGCGTGCGTACAAGTGAGGGAGCAGACCCAGCCCAGAGTCTGGAAGCAGGGACAGGGCTCAGTCACGTCAAACCATCTGTCAAAAAGAGGAGGAAGCTCTCCCTTGAAAGCACTCGCAAGCCGGGCTGAGACAACTTACAACTGGGAGGAAAAAAAAATGAAAAAAAAATCAGTAAAATCATCGTTACTGGATTTGGTTTAAGCATAAACCAAAGAGTTGGTGTCACACGCAAGGCTTGTGTAAGAGCCCCAGGCAAGTGTCACCAGGTCTTGCGGCCCTCCTCGAGCTCTCTGGCTCTGGAACCTGCTTTTCCACGTACACCTTCCCCTTTTGGGCCAGCCACCATCAACCCAAAAGGGGGATGTCACCGGGTAAGAAAAATGGTGAGGGAATACAAAAACTCACACTCATGCACCTGGGAGATGATAGAGAACGTCCGGTGTTTCCTTCTGAGAAAGGGAATCTTTATTTGGCCCATGGGGGTGGGAGGAGAAGGGAGATAGAGGGAAATCAACTAAAATGGAATGATTTGAATGTGCAAATACATCAGCGGCCACCAGGGTGGGTCAGACAGGAACATACACGAGACACGGGTAGATTGCACTGATCACCGTTTCTGAAGCAGCTCGAAAATAAAACAAAACAAAGCAAACAAACAAACAAAAAAAAGCCCTGGGCCAGTTCTATTGTACCGTTACTAAGTACCAAAGCAACCCTCCCAGAGTCAGTGAGCCAGGCTCGCTCAGTTAGTGAACCGTTTCCGTGGCAGGCGGGCGAGCGCCAGTGCTCAGAAGGCATGCTGGGGTAGGACTCTCACACGCTCCTGTTCCCCACCTCCTATGGCGCCCTGCGTCTCCAGCCTGCTCAAACGCTCCAAGCTTCTTCCAAGAGCTTCTTCCAGCTGCCCCCGGAGCTTGTGGACCCCCTCCAGCTCCACCTGCAGAGTGTGGTCTCTCGCCGCGCTAAGCGGACGCGCCGCACAGAAGGGAAGAGGTTAGACACACACCGAATTGACCCCTCCCCCATCAAGGGCTGCCACTTACTGCAGGCACTCCCAGGCAGCTTGGTCACCTCTTGCCTCACCTCTAAACCCCCCCCCCAGAGCACAGCCATCCCCAAAAAAGGCTCCAGCCCATGGTAGGGGACTGGTGGGCACAGCTGTTCCTCGGTACTTACCCAAGCACTCCAGTTATGTGCTCTCTTGCTATCAGGTAGCTCGAATATCCCAGAGGCTGCAGCCCCACGAAGGGCAGGGGATTAGTGGGGAGGCAGAGAATGCCGGCCACACTGCGCCACGGGACAGCCACCTCGATAAGCACCTACACAGATCCTTATCAACCCAACAGCTGGTTGGGAATTTGACAGCAGCCTCTGAAAGGTGGCGAAGTGTGGGTGGGAAACTGAGCGGGGAAGGGATAAGCCAACTAACAGAGATGGAAATCTCAGGGCCTGAACTACAGGTGGCGATGGGGGAGCTTACGCAGCATTTAAAACTGGCCAAAGGGAAGAAGGCAGCCTAAAATTTGGACTCCCAAAGCTGCATTTGTCCAGTTCTTTGCCTAGACTCCCTCTCTCCCAGACTTGCAGAACTATCACTGCTTCAGGGACTCTCCCACTGGCCCACCCACGCTTGCCCCAACAGCAGCACAGGGCAGCACGGAGCCAAGGCAGCCTGGCTTACCTGTCTGGGTGCGTGTGAAACTTTACCAGGCTGCCGTAGAGCTGCCTCTCCGCCTGGAGAGCTTCATTTAACCGATTCCTTTCAGCCACCAGCCCTTCCAGCATCAGTAACAACTGCGGGAAGAGAAGAGACAAGATGCAACACTTCAAAAAAAGAGAAAAAAACCCATTTCAATCGAAGGAGGCATCCGGCTGTCCCAGAGAAACCGGGGAAACTTTCTCTTCCTCTCTTGCTTGCGTCCAAGTGATCTAGTTCATCAGTGTCACCCCTGGATTCCCAAAAGACTCTGCCTTTGAGACAAGCACTGAAGGGATCTTGTCCTCTCCTCTGTATCCCCCTTACCGTGCACAGGCAGCTTCCAAGAACAAGCACATCTCGGCATTACCCAAAGGCTGAAAGCCTGCTGGGGCTCAGTTACACAGCTTTAAATACAAACACAGCCAAGCTTGCTCCACGTGGCACACTACCTGCTGCCTTCTGTTTCCAGTAGCCTCCTGTCCTCGCGACTCTGCTACGGTCACTTTCTCCCGAAGCACCAGCACTTCTTGCGTCAGCTTTTCCATAGCTGGAATTTCTTCGGGGTCCACCAGCTGCATCTGCAGATCCTGAAAACCAAGGGCAGGAGAGCTCAGTGAAGAAGGGATCGGTAGCAAGGGTGGCTGGACCTTCGTAATCCTCCTGATTAGAACAAAACTGCCCAACGTTTCCAGTGTTTCCAGAGACCCAGGTCTCCTAAGAAAGAAATGCCAAAACACATGGAGTGTATCAGGCACAGACACAGCCTGGAGCAAGAACTGAGAAGGGACACGATATGCTGTATAAAGGACTCTTAGGGCAGGGCGTTTGGCACACAAGGAGCAAAAAGCCAAATAACACTCTGGCGGTCTGGGCTTTTGCCTTCTTGCCAAAGTAACACGTCAGGCTGCAGGTCAACTAGCAGCTGTACCACTCATGGACAGCCAGACACGTTACTCCAAGGATGTGGGGAAAGAAGACTCCTGTGCAGCCTTCCCAGGCAGAACTGACCCAGCATGGCATGCTTCCTCACCTTGATGAGGTCCTCTTTGATCTCGATGGTCCTGGTCAAGGACTCGATATCTGAGGCCTGCACCTGCAGCTCTTCCTCCTGCGCAGCCACAACTGACTGGAGAGCAGTGAGCTCTCGCTGGGAAGGGAAGAGGAGTCTTAAGAAAGCCAACACCGCGCTGCAAACTGCCGGCCCAGCTCTCTCACGGGAGGCACCCCCACAGCAGGGGCGTCCAAAGCCTCCAGTGAGGGCCAGCCCAGAGTTCTCCTGTAAGCGCAGGCTCCATCAAAAACTCACCCTGCTTTCCCTTTCCTTCTTTGCCATCAGCTCCAGCTCCTCTTTGGCATTAACAAGATCCTTCTCCAGTTCTGCTGCTGACATTGTAACTGCAAAGATAGCCTGGTTACTGCAGGGACACCCTGTGTCAGCTCTGACCCCAGGATCAGGCAGAGCCCCTTTGACGAGGCAGCTCCACGATGCTTGCACTTCCCACCAGACTGCCTCTTAGCAAACACTCTTCTTCCTGCTTGACTCTTCAACAGCAGCCCGAAGCAACAGCAACATCCCAAGCCTGCTGTCCCACCTCTGGCAAAGCTCAGGTGTGCTGGCCCCAAGGCAAAACCCAAACCAGTTGCACTTGTCTCAGCCTAGCTGGAACCATAAAGTCAAAACCTCTTCACTGGACAGTATCAGCTCTTGAGTAGAAGCAGCCCACCTCAAACCTGACATCAGCCTCTCTCTTTCCCATATTCCCATCCCCAGACATCCCTGAACCATCACTGAAAGGGGAAGCACAGCCTTATTTCAAAATACTCGCTCTTGCTCATAGCTCTTTAGTCTCTTCCAGTTTCATGGAACTATGTTTCCACCCGCAGCAAAAACCCTTGGTCATATTTGGGGACCCTGACAGAAGCTGCGACCGCACTCACCTCCCTCTGTCTCGCAGGTGTTGTCCCCCTGGGGGGGTCCGGCAATGGCTGTAGCTCCACAAGCTCCTTGCAGTATTTCCTGAAAACAGAAAAGCCTCCAGGTTTGCAACTTTCTGAGGAACCTACCACTTGCAGCTTTTCCAGAGCTCCAGGATCACAGCAAAGCTGTCAGCTGCTTTGTTGGCACCTCTGAAACGTGAGAAACCAATGAAGGGGATCTAGCCAGGCCGTGGGGGACAAGTGAATTGCACCCAACCTAGAAGCTGTGTGTGCGGGCAACAGGGCAGCGGCCTCATTTTATTTGGCACTGGGAGGTTGTTGGCAGCGAGTGTCTTCACAGGTTTCACTCAACTACAGCAAACACATCTTTCAGCTGAGACTCTACAAAGCCCTACACCTTCGTGCAAGGATGCGGCCCAGAGGGACCACGCAGGAAGGAACACACAGAGCTTGGCCCATATAAGCATCTTTGGAAGTCTCTAGAACTCGCTCTGACCCTGGGAGTAGAAATAAGCAACCTGTTTACAGCTGCTTAAAACCATTCCACACGTAAGCTCGCCAGTAAACCATCGACAGCTGCTCGAGGAGGAGGAGTGTGGCGCGCGTAGCCGCGGAGTTGTGTTCAGCCTCAAAGGGGTTTTGAGCAAAGCTCCTTTAAAAATACCAGCTCCAATTGTGGAAGAGACAGCAAACAGCCAGCAGGCTCTGCCAAGAATTAGTGGGACCTAAAATTAGCTCTCTTGTCCCCTCCAGAATGTGACAATGTCAGGGAGGGGATTACAATACAGTGCAGCAGCCCAGCCCAAGGAAGGACTGGGTCAACGCTGGAAGGTCAGAGGGTGGATTTCTTTCATACTCTCACATGCCCTAAGGACTCACATACTGCCTGATCAAAATGAAAGGAGACACTGAGTGACAAAGGCGGGTGGAATCAAGATCGGAACATCCAGACAGCATTTCTGCTCCTCAGTTTCTTCTCTCCCTCCTATAGGAAGTCTCCTCCCTAACCCCACTTCCATTTCTATCATTCTCTGTGGTGCTTCCCTCTCACCCATTTCCTTCTGCGGCAAATCGATTCTGTCTGGAGCCCCAAGGCCGCAGGCAGAGAAACACGGTGTGACGTTCTCACCTGTACAGGCTGTTTGTCCTGCTTCAACAGCCTGCCACCAGCCGACTGGGTCCCGACAGGCTCCTTCCCCAACACGTGCTGGCGCAGGAGTTGTAACTCGCAGCTCCTTTCAGCCAAAGCCTGCGCCATCTTCTCATTAGCCACCTGATTGAGCAGGAAAAACAGGGAAAGGCAGGGTTGGAGGAACAAGCTCCTCTGTTTCTCTGGCCTCATTCACGAGGTGAGAAAGACAAAGAACAGACAACAAGGCGGCAGCAGTGCCTGGCCTCTTAGGCCCTTTTTTTGCAAAATAAAATCGATGCAAAGTGTCTTAGGCAACACTTTGCCGCAAGCTGCGTGCAAGAGTAGGCGGAGTAGAAACCACGGCTCTTTAAGCAGCATTTACATGCCTCTAGTTTGACTAACGTGCACTTTAAGAGGCAATGAGTGCAGCTTTCTCGGGCTTCTGAATCAATGACCCTCCCACAGCCCCTCCAAGCCCAAGAAAATGGCTAAAACGAGCTGCACCTCCTTCCCCACTGCACACCAACCCTGCCCAGTCCACTTAATGACACCTAAACGGCGCTACAAGAGCTGCTGCTTCGTAACTGCTCCCACATCATGGGTTGAGACCAACCTAGAAACAGCTCATGGCACTTCACGTGGTTCTTTAACACTCAGCGGCTCCACCAACAGCAGCCAGAGAGCAGCTTCTACTGGCTTAACAGAAGGCAGAGCCAGGCTCCCCAGTGCTGTACCGCACGCAACTCACTCTGCTCTGCCGCTCCTTGGCGCTCACGGCCTGCAGCAGCTCCCGGATTTCAGCATCGTGCTCCATGGTCTGACGATTCCTGTCGCTGAGGAGATCCTGCAGCATTTTCTCCTTGTGCTGGAGACGCAAGCACAGCTCCTCTGCCACCTCACTCTGTCCTGGGCCCAGCTTGCACAGCAGAGTCGCCGTAAGCTCCTGAACAAGGCCGAGGAAAGGAAAGACAGAGAGATGTTGCTGCCCTTGAACTGCAAGCTGCTCAAGGACAAACAGCTCTCCGGCCTGGGCGTAGCTGAGAGCAGCATCTCAGCAAGCACAGGTATTTGCAGCTGCTAAAACCACTGGGCACAGGCTCAAGTGCCCTCCTCAGAGGAGGCAGCCAGAAGGCTCTGGTTTGGGACCACACTCTCTGCAGGTGAACTGGCTGAAGGCTCAGAAAGCCAAGCTCAGGTCTTACCTCCACTTCCTTGTTCCTGTCATGCAGGCAGGTCTGCAGCTGCTGGATGATCCCCTCCTGCTCCTTCTGCCTGC
>WEIS01030244.1:0-19031 GCA_013389965.1 Todus mexicanus | reverse complement strand
CAATCTAGTGAGTAGTGTGAACAGGGGCCAGGTCTGCCTCTGCCTCCAGATTGTTGTCAACTCTGGCATGTAATGTGGATAAAGAGTGAAACTCAGTAACTACATGCACCCCCTTCCAGAGAGCTTGAAATCTCACCTAAATAAGGCTTAGTTCCCAGGAAATATCAGGCCATGGTACAAGTAAGCATCACTCCAGAAGCTAAACTGGTTGCTGTTCACCAGAATAGTTACATGTGCTGCTGTGCCTCTATTCCCCACTTGAAAAAAAATTAATTACTTTCATTTTTATTCATTTTCTTACCTTTATTATCTAAAACATGAGGTGCAAGGGTCCATCAGGTGACCGTGCAGAGGCACACTTGCAGCCACTGTGGTAGGAAAGGGGAGGACTGGAACAAGTGCTTGTGATTACTTTGATCAGAAGCTGTGTTGCACACATCAGCCTTAATTTTTTCCTCTAATTAAAAGAATTCCACGCAACAACTGTCTCAGGCGCTTGCTGCCTGTGTACCCAGACCAGTTAAGTACAAAATCATGGTTCAATTAATACCACTAGTAAATGGTGGCTTTCACTGTTCACCCTCCTGGGTGCTCCAATACTTTGTTCCAAGTAAAGTGACATGAAGGCTGCAGGAGTGTTCCTTCTTTCTGCCAAGCCCATATGAAGGCTGAGGAGCTAGGTTTGACAGGCAGCACAAGCTGCCAGCTCCTGCCTTCATTTGCTGGTTGCAAAGAGTATTTCCTTATCGGGTGATTGTTTGTGGTGCCAAGTCGTGGCTGCTCTCAAGCACTTTTGCAGCTCTTCTGCCATCTTCAGCAGCCTCTACTGTGAACATGACCCATATCACATGTTTCTACTCAGTCCTGACCCTAATTGTGGGGAGATAGGAAAGCAAGAATTAGCCCTTCATCTTCAAATATACTTGATGTTCATATTCTGGGTGCTGTGCCATGCCCAGCAAAAGCTGGGACAGATGCTGCTCTACTCGATAGATGAAGAATTAAAGCTATAGCCCAAGAGTTACAACAGAATGTCTCTGCCGTGCTTGTTAGTCTCTTGAAAATGAAGCTGGAGAAAGTAGTTGTTATTTGTGGAAGAGTCATTTCTCTACCATATTTCTACCTAAAACCTGCACAAAGATCCAAGGTTTGGTGGAAGGGTGTGTTATTGGGCTGCAGAAGTCACTATGTGACTATGTGAGGTTGAGGTCAAATGCTGCCAAGGTTTCAGTGAGTTTTCTTTGCTACAGTGAATGGAATAAAAATGCATAGAAAATGAGTGCTCCAGGACAGAAATGATTTACTCCCTGACCAGTGTCAGGTACAGGTACTGTGTGCATCTGAGTGCTCAATCAGCCTCTTACAGACAGTTTGCATCATCTTAAGCAGAAGCTACTGACCATGCAGGACTTTGGTAGCAATTTCCATGAGGGGAAGGAATAAACTGTCCATAGAATCCAATTAATTCATGACATGCAGGGCGATGTATGTGCTGGGTCAGAAAAACTTTGTAGCATCTGTTCTGTGTCCCGTCTCTTCAAATAACAGGCTCTGCCCTGGAGAAAAAAAAAAAAGAGAAGATTATAGGATATAATTCAGCATCACCAGGCAAAGGATAAGACAGGATTACTGGACCTTTTTCACTTCTTGTAACCTATGCACTATTTCTCTAGAAAGAAGGTTGAGTAGGTCAGTTTGGATGAGGTAATAGCTTTTTCCATAAACCTTACTAAACCTGGAACAAATTGCCTACACAGCAACAGGAAGGGGTTAAATGCACAGGGAGGCATGAAATCTCCAGTGGGCAGAAAAGAAAACCCAGTCATACTCTTTCATTTTTAGCTTTCCTTAATGACAGTCGCAGGACTTTGTTTACACTGAACAATGTAAAGCCAAACTGAGATCACATGTCCTTGATTTTGCTTTGCATGTTAAGTGCTGCATATTTACCCCTCACCACCTAATTTGTGAATTTGCCAGGAATCAAAACATCCATTTAAACAAACCAGGAAGACAGCAAAATATGAGTCCAGCTAGATCATTATCTACTACATGGCGACGAGGTACTGAGGAAGGCTTTGCTAAGGCAGATGAAGTATGAAAATACAGCTAGACAAGAGCAAATCGGGGGGGGAAAAAATAATAATTATCTGCTCCAAAAGCTAGTTGTTGGTAGAAATGATACTGGAATGTTTCGGTTTATAAATATTTTCTCGATTGGGAAGTGGAGTCTTGTGAAGGATCCAAGGCTGGGTGGTGCAGTCTCCTCTGAGGCAGGCGATGGGTGAATCTCAGCCTTTCCTGAGACCCTCTGACCTCTCTCCCAGGGAGAAGGGATGCTGCAACACAACCCTGGGCTGACTGCATTGTATGGTGGGAAACACAATCCAGCTGGAGGCTGAGGGAAGGGAGACCCGTATTCTTCAGTGTCCATGCAAGCCAGAGTGTTTTCAGGGACAGATGAGAAGTGAGTGGTCAGCATGGGGTGGCAGTGATGCATGAACCATTGCATGCAGGCTTCAAGCATTTGTTTTCTTTCGTGGGTGCACTTGGTCTGATTTGCCCCGAGTTGTCTGTCCCGGAGGTAGCGCAGTTATGTATGAAAAAGGAGAGTCTTCCTTGCTTAAATTGTTCTTTATGTTTGGCTGTTTTGCCCCTAGAAACAATTTGGTAACGGCAGGCTTTGAAGTTAAATCCAAGTCCTTACGAGAAACGCTGCAAAAAGTGTTTTTCTTATACAACTTTCAGCTTTAATGATCTAGGAGCAGCTCCAGCTTTCTCTCCGTACTTGTAACATGATGTTTCTCAAAGTATCGTGTTCAACAAAAGAGGAAAAGGTGGTTTCATCACAGATCTCAGACTGCTATAATTTTATTCAACTTTTCCTAAGAATCAGACAATGCAGCTTTTGCTACGTTAGAACACTGAACTGGGAAGAACTTAAGCTGTCCCTGGACATCTCGGAGTGGTGGGATGTCTCATGACCATTTGATGCCTTAATTTTCCCATTTGTAGAACAAATTGTTATGATTTTCTTCTGTCTTCTAAACACCTTTAAAGCTGGACAGTGACACCCGTATGATGTTTCAATAAACAATGAAAATATGTATAAATGAACTAAAATAACACAAAAATGAAGTAAAACCCACTTAATTTCTACCTGTTTTTTCAAACTGTCTTCTGAAGGAAAGGGCAATCCGACTACAGCTTGGGTTGCAAACAGAGCTCAGCTACATTGTTAGACATCAGAAAATCCAGGCTGGCAGAAGCACGAGGAAGCCAACCTTCCTACGCATCCCTATCAGGGAGCTATTGCATTTGCTCCAGTGTGGTGTTAATTCATTAACTCTGGATCTGTTGGGGTTTTAACTTGTGTGTAGGCTCTCGAAAGGGAAGTGCACAGGATTTTCAGGTTTGTTAAGGAAGCAGCAAGTGATGTCAATCCAAATCTTCTATTGCTGCCTACAACAAAAGTTAATGAGGTTAACTGGAAATATTAATTGTTCTACACTGCTTGCTGTCTACGCTTGCTCTGGCTCTGGAAAATGCATGCACAGTAGCAGCTGAAAACTCAGCAAAAAGTGCTTTAACATAGGAAATAGGCAACATTTGGCCCAGTAATATCATAATGCAGGTGGCTGAGAAATCACTCAATTATATGCATGAAGGGGACTCCATTTAAGAGCAACATTTGGAGCTTTATGGGCAACATAAAAGGAGAGAGAATGAGGTTTTTATATCGCTGCGCTCAGTTGTAGAAGCAGGAGGTTGTTTCCCACCCCTTTGCATATGCTTGGACTGTGCAGGGAAAATGGAAATGTCTGCTCAGAGACTTGGCATGACACCTGGGGAGGATGGGCTGGATATATTCCAGAGTCCCCCTTGCACACACCCTGCTATATCCCCTGTTATAGAGGTGATTTTATGTGCTCAGGACTGGGCAATGTCAAAACAAGAGCCATACTCTAAAAATAAAAACCTTGGCTCCTTTGCCAACAGTGAACTCTCAAGCAAAAAGAAGTTTTCAAAAATTACGATCATAATTAATTGCTGCTTTTCTTGTCCCTTGGCAGTTGCTTGAACAAGTGAAGTCAGATTATCTCCTAGTACACACAGCTCCTGCCATTTTATCATCCTTCTTCCATCTCCTATAGGGACCCTGCCCCTGGCATGTAGGGGGTAAATCTCCTTATTAAAGCTTCTTTTCTAACGCTTATATGATGGGTCAGGGAAAGCAGATAGGTAAGATTACACCACCTGCCAGGGCAAAGTATTTGCATTTTGCCTTACTTGAAATTCTTTTAGTGCCTTAAGCCATGATTTTTGTGAGACTGGAGCTGACAGTGCTGTACCTCTGACACTGCAATGGCTGTGTCCATTCTTTTTTCCAGCATCTGAGCTCTCCCCAATCCCTCCTTCTTATTGCTGGTTAGAACAATAAAAACATTTCTTTTCTGCTGGTATGGATAGTTCTTTTAATCTGTTTAGAGGAGCTCAGTGCTCTCTTTGCATTTCTAACAGAAATGCCTATTTTATTTTTATATTAACCAAAATACAAAACTACCACAAATACCTTAACTCTTTTTTCTTGCTGTAAAGCTTGACATCTGGGCCTGTAACAGCTCATCAGTGGATTTGTGAGATGAAGCGAATGACATTTCTATATAGAGCACTGGCTGCTGTAGAAATCAGATGGTGAAATGGGACTGCAAAGAATTTAGTATTGAGTGATGATCCTCATCCAAGGATCTCGGAGTACAGCAATCCCCACTTTGCTGACACAGATGATGGGTGACTTACTCCAGCCTGCACAGCAGAATTGCCCTTGCAGCATAGTATCTCTGGAGACCTCTACGTAGAACACAAGTTCTCTGGGGCAGGCATCATATCTCTCTGTTGTATAAAGCTCTTTGTTATAATAAGTCTTTAATCCTGGTGTGGACAGAAATGCATCTGTAACTAGCTGCATGTGAAACATTCATCCCATCCTTGTCATGCGTGCAACACACTCAGATATTTTCTTGCTCCATTGTTTTGGCAGATCTGCTGTTGACTTGCACCTTGCCTCCTCTCACATGTAGTTTGAGCTGTATTCAGTATAAACTTTTTTTTCCCTGTGTGTGAAAACACAGCATGTGATCAAACCAGCATTCCTTCTCTGTCCTGACCTCAGTAGCATGGCTCCAGAAAAAAAGCAGAACTACTGGGACTACAAAGTCAAACCAAATCTCAACAACCTGAAGTAGTCTTAAGATGAACCTGGTAAACTCCTAGGATATGTTTCCTTCCACCATCAAGAGACTGGACTCAGCAGCCTGAGTTTTTCTTCTGTCCCTTGTTTGTACCTCTGAGAGATGATGACTGTGCCCCAGCTGTGCCTGAGGGGAACGCAGCTTCCCCGTGGCCCCTTCCAGGCTCTGCTTTCCCCTTCCTGCTGGTGCTGAATCCTTGGCCCGCAGCACCGCTTGCTTCTACTTTCCCAGGATAACTCCTCGGCTGGATCAGAAGGAATCATTCCTTGTGTAGAAAGGGAGTTTCATCCCTGACTGTGATGCCCTTCACTCAAGAAGGACAGAAGAAGCTAGGGACCATGGTTCATCTCCTTGTGCTTGTAAGCAAACTAAGGTCTCAGAGAATAGCGGAGTGCTGCTGTGAGTATTTTCAGTGTGCCTTGAATTGTTTAGTTTCTCTCCAAGTGCCCAGCAATGGTATTATGTTCTTGCTGTTCCCAAGGGATTCACAATGGCAATGTCAAGCTCTTCATAGTGTGCCCACAAGAACCTGCAGAGTTCAGAGATGCTCCTTACACAAACTGTTTGCAGTGTGCTACTGTGAGGGTGACAGGAAGGGTTGGAAAGGGTGGGACACACTATAAAGCTCACCGCTTCCCAGTCCCAGTGATCGTCGTGTTGAGACACATGAAGATATTCTGAGAGTCGCTAATTCCAGCACCTCTGTGTTTTTTGCCTTCCTGAGTGGTACCTGAATCTCACCCTTCTCTGTTTAATCTTAGGAGTAGCTGGGTGCTGCCAGGCACATCGTGCCTGTGATGATGGTGTGCTTAAACCTTGTACAAAGGTAATTAATGTGCTCCAGTGAAAGCAGGTGACTTCTGCCTGCCGGAAATCTAGTTCTGTGCCCCAGCTAGTACATTCACTAGGAAAGATATTCAGACTCAGCTGCACCATCTCAAGCCACACCTGATCAAATTTCTGAAGTCAGCAGCAACAACTTGATCCCTAGAAATCACATGTCTCGTAGAAAGATGGGGGTGATAGTTGTCTGCTAGGCAGTCTGCACTGTACTCCAGTCCCTGGCGGGACATGAGGATGCTAAACTGGTGGCTTGAGGGGAGACTCAGATATTCATGGTCATCAGGAGCTATGTGCACTCTGCTAGAGAAGGAGCATTTTCATCTGTCTCCTGCTGCCTTTCATTTGGGAAGTTATACTGGCTTTTTGCACTTCCCGCTGAGCTTTTTGTTGGAAAGAACTGGAAAGCTATATAAGTCATATTGTTATTCATTAAGGTCTTCGTTTTGCTATTGTACACGATAAGGTCATCACAACATCCAACTATCATTATTTTTAATGAAACCTTCCAAATGTGATTACAATAGCCTTACATATAAACATGTGTGTAAATACACACGCTGTGATATATGTGAGTTATGTTTTGTAATTAAACAGTACAGCTGGTTGGAATTTTGTTTTCTGGAGGATATCTCAATGTGATTCCTCTCTGATTGGAAACCATGCCATGCTGTAACACTTCAACATCTGTGGAACCAAATGTGCATCTTATACCTAGCATGCAGCTCACCTGCCTGGTAAAGGGCTGGGTGGGGCTGAAGCAGGCTTCAGACTTTAAAAATTACTTTGGAAACTGTTAGGAGCTATGTGTGTATTAGTGGAAGTTACCTCAGTAGCTGTGAAGATGTTTGCTTGCTGTTGGACCCTACCCTGTTCTGGTGAGCTGAAAGGGCACATCTATATCTTAAGCAGAATACTTGGCGCAAACATAAAACAGAGACTGCTTCACCTCAAGCACAGGCACTTGGAAGCAGGAGAACTCAGCTCTGTTCCTGCCCTTGTTGTGTGCTTTCAAGTGATCATTGTTTGTGCTATTGATTTGTAAGAGAATTGGTAGATGAAGGCATGTCCCAAGTTTGGTGCCACAGCTCTATGAGGAACCCAGGACAAACTGGATTTGCTTTCTGGGAACATCCACAGGGAGGAGTACAAGGAAGTCGCTTTGAAATAAGTACGGCTTCAAGAAGCACAGGAAAAAGCATGTCAGCTTGAGTCTATCTTGAGTAATGCAGAATGATCCGTCAGTGGAAACCTATCTTTAGAGAGCTTTCTGTTGAGAGCTGCCGTGAGGTGCCCTCTGCAATCCCACATCCAGGTGCTCCATGTCTGACAATGCCTCATCACTTCCTCAAGAACAAGGGAGATAAGGGAAAAAAACAAATGCTAGAAATGGCTTTATCAATTGGGAACTCTATGTCAGGTTTTTGTTAAAACAGCAGAGAGTGGGGCCAGCAGTCTGTAGTTTTGCTCGATAAAGAGATTTCTACACATACCCTCTAAAAATCCAGCAAACCCATTTTATCTCTGCTGTACAATAGCACCAAGTGGAGGGTGTTAGTCACTTCTGGAAGAGGGAAAGGAATTTTACAACATAGAATCGCATCTTGTCTCTCTTTCTTTTTCCAAGATTTTGTCCATCTGTTCCCTTTTTCAAAAACAAACAAACTATTAATACAGTGCTTTGATGGTGCCTTCTGTTCAAGGTTCTTAAAGTGCTGTATAGATACTAATGATTTTATTTGCCAAGAAAGAGTCTTTAGGAGAGAAATATTAAATTCCTTGCTTCCCACAGGGCAGATGCCAGAGAGGCTCTATGCGTTTGTGTGCATGCAAGCATGTAAGGCTGATACCACAACTGGGGCCCTGACTTTGGCTCTGGAGAACTTGCTCAATCCCAAGTTATATCTCGGCATTCCCATAGGATTGTGCACTAACTGCCTATTTTGTCTGTCTCTTTGTTCCCGTATTTGTAAACACGGGCATTTTTTTTCCTTCTGCTCTGCCTTGCCCATCTGCATGCTGTGACCTGGATTCAACTGATGCCCGGGGCACTGTGATCCAGTCCCTGAGACACAGCCCTTGGCCTGAGGATCTGTGCTGGGCAGTTATTTCTGCAGGATGGTATAACCAGAGCTTTTAGCAACAAAACACTTGGTGCTAGACTGGCTGGGTTGAGTACCAATGCTAGCACAGCCCTGGCAACAGGACCCAATTCCAGCTACCCTGATGCTTGCTTGAATTCCCAGGCAGATTTTCTGCCTGCACCAAGGTCTTTGCTACTGCTATTGGTCCTAAAGGTAGCTCATGGGGGCATACCAGAGCTGCTGTCACTTCTCCATCTGCATCAACAGTAAACTCACATAACTCCAGATCGCCTTGGCTATGATGTGGTGCAAGAACACGGAGCAGTGCATGGGTATAGCTTGTGGAACTAGGGCCCCTGATCCCAAATCTTACTACTTTTTTGAAGGCACTAGTGGCACCTGTAAAGCACTGGAGGAAAAGTACATGTAGTGAGGACTACAGATTGAGGATCTCCCCTAGAAATGACTTCCTGAAAATCTCTTTGTTGCCTGAAACATCAGAGCTAGAGACTGCCAGCCTGGGAGAGCAGCCCAGTCGTGATGTTCTCTTAGTCATTTTTTTTGGTCCTTTTTGTTGGTGCAAGAGACAAAAGAATAAATTGGATAAATTGCCCCAGATGGAAAGCTTTTGTTATCAGGGAAGAAGCAAAAGCATCCAAGAAAGGAAGGAACCAAATGTATCCAGCACTGAAATATATTCAGGAACATTGCAGTTGCTACTTACCAGAAGTCAGATCCTCAGAGCCACAAAAAAGCATATTAAATCCCTTATTAAGAGAACAGATAATGCAAAGTTTGCATTTGTTAGTACTTTTGTGTGTATTTTGGTTGTTGTTTTATTTTTAATGAAAAATACTCTTGCTTCTCACTTTGTTTTGAAATAGAGTTCATAATTGTTTTCAAAACATACTCTGCAAGTCCGAGATGGCTTGTGAGCCATTTAGCCTGAACACAGACTCACAAAGTTGACCTGACCTGAATAAAAAAGGTTTTCAGCAGCACTGGCCGGTCCCTGGGTCCTCTGCATTGCAAAATTATGTTACAGCTGGGTATAGGTGGCAGCTTCTTCTCAGGAGCTCAGAATAAGGGGTAAAATGGGTAAAATTGAGAAGTATGGTGGGATTGTAGGATGTGAGGAGTGTAGCAGACAGGGCTTAGAACATAGAGAAGAACTGGACAGACATTGTGCATAGACATAGGGAGAGATGGGTTGGATGAGCTGAGTAGCCACGGAGAAAAGCTGAATCATCTCAAAGAGGGTTTATACCAAGCTGTCTACATCCAGGAACAGTACAAAGTGGTAAAAGTACTTATTGCATCTCTAAACCAGGAGATGCTCACAGATAAAGCATCCTGGACAAGACACTTGTCTGAAAGGATCAGCTGATCCTTTCTTTGCTACAGTGAGAGAGTCCTTTGATCATTCTTGGGGGAAAGTGTTTTTATCATGTGATAACCAGGGGCAACCAAGGGTTCCTCGCTCCAGCAGAAACCTCAACATGCAGGACCAAGGTACCAGCAACCACATTCAGGAGGCTAGGATCTACTTTGTGTTTGGGTTTTCTGGCTCACAAATATGCCATGCATATAGACAGAGAGGACTGAGCTACCTGGAAGAGGAGTATAGACTCTTAAAAAGATCCAATGTTATTCCAGAGTCAACAGAGATGCACGGTTGGAGGGCAATGTGAATGGACTTCTGGGCAGCGTGTCCAACCCTCCAGAAGGGTTGGAGGATAGTGAGACCTCAGAGCTCAGCTGTGTTTCTACTGGTCTGTTCTCTCAAAACCTCCCATTGTAGAGCTATAAGAGCCACTGAGCCTTTGGGTAGAGAAAATTTCTTTCTTATGAGACCTCAGGGCTACTAGGTGGCAAGTGACATGACAAACCGAGGTATTTCAGGAGGACAGATGGGGAACAGTGAGAGTTCAGCACAGTGTTTACTGGAGAAATCAGACTGGATCTTGTTGTGCAATTTCTTATGGTGACTTGGCGAGATCTTCATTATACCCAGGAGAGTACCTCCAGCGAGTATCAATAGACTCTTCCCCTATGCCTTAATATATTTTTAATACCGTGTAACTGCCAGAAAAGAATATTGTTTCTGGAAGCTTTCACTGCAACATTTAGTTATACATTTATCCAATTGTCTGTGAATTCAAGATCCTTAGTTATCCTGAGCCCAACACCTGCGAAACGAAAAAGGAGGATAGGAATACATACCCACAATAGCTTTAAAATAACATTGAAAGTCATTGCTATGTGGCCTGGTGGAGTACAAAGTGTGATACAAACTGGAAAAGGCAGTTCCTAGCACCTGGACTGGGATAGTTGGCATTATTTTAACTTACCTATGTAGTCAATTAAAAAGCTATAAAATACGCCTACAAACTTCCACATAGCTTTAGCTCCAGCTTTTACTTTGTTTACCAAACATCACGCCTTTTCACAGTACACAGATATTCAGTGGGATGTGCATTATACGCTCTTCATCAAATGCAAATTCTTGTAGTTAGCTTTGCTGGATCTTAGCTTAGCTACTAGCTTAGGATATATTGTTGCCCATCTTGAATCCACACTGAGCAGGATTTATGAGGCCGTATAAGGGCCTAAAATGTTCCAAGCAGTAAATATGGATTGGTGAGAAAAGCACATGTGAAATGAGTGATGATAAGGACTGTATCATAAATAAAACTAATCATATAGCTATTGCCTCTACTTCAGTTGACTGTATGACAATAACACTTAATGTTCTTGATCAGAGGATCTCTGATTCTTCCGTCAGGAATTATTCTTGTTCACATTGCACTTGCGGTGCAAACTAGTATCTGGGAGATATAGTGAACATCTGAGACTTGAACAAGGCATTACATATGACACGAAGGACTACAAACCTCTTTTCCCTGCATATCCAGCATGATGTCCTAGCTCACTGAACCATGCTGCCTCCTCATGCACATGGCTGGGTGTGGTTATATACACCTGTAAGTGCATACAGCTTCAAAGCAGCATAGAAATGGACCAAGGACCACAATCAGTGCCAGTACTGCCTAGCTATATGGCACATGAAAGGACTAGGGAGAAGAAAGAGCCCCTTTTAGGTGGCTTTCCTAGGAAGGGAATGATCTGGCAGGTAAATTTGTTGATTCTCTCTTAGCTAAAACCTCATGATCTTTGGTGTGCTAATCCTATCCTCTCTGCTGTGACAAGAGACAACATATTAGCAGTGGAGCTATGACCTGGGATCCACTTCTGCTTGANCATTAAGTGGAGCTCTGGCTGGAGGAAGGGGCTGCAGAGATGTCAAAGTGAAATGAGGAGAGCAGTTTAACCTTTCTGAAGCTCTCCTGCAATCAAGCAGCAGGTTTGCCTTGTGGGTCCTGGCCAGTTCTTGTTCTACAGCACATCATCAAGGCTGGCCAGCAGAGAATGGCCTCACGGGGAGTCTGCCAACTTCCACAGCTTGTGGGTCTATCTTTTCTCTCTCCTTGGCAGCAGAATTATGCTGCAAGGAAACTGCTACCTACCACTCATGGTTTCATCCTACCCTTTTTCTCTTGAGCTCAGATGGAGGGTCCTGGCTGTGCAACTGTAGCCATCGGGTGAAGCAGACTTGGAAGAGCAGTTGCAGGGACAGGGAGAGGATTGATCAGAGGAGAAGGAGCAATGGGGAGGGTAGCATGTTCTGTTTGGTATGGCGTTAAACTGGAAGTCCAGAAACCTGGGCTTTACTTATCCCAGATTGCATGCACAAAAAGGACTGCAGTGATCACCTCTCCCCGTGCTCCAGCCCTCACTCTTTGGTGGCATCACGAGAAAGCTGCAGGGTCACAGGCAAATCACTGAATCAAGTCATGCTTGGGTTTCTCCAGGAGTAAAATAATATCTGCCATGTTGGTATCCTACAAACGAAATGCACTTTACACGGGCTAAAGTGGGAAGGATTAATCTTGCTGACATTTCTAAGTACAATTGCTGAGGCAGACCCTCCACTGGTATGAATCAGCACAGCCTGTACAGTGTGAAATATTCACTATTGAACCCTATGTGCAGGAGTATCTTGCCTAGAAACTTTGTTCTTTTCAGGAGACTTAATTGTCCTTACGAAAAATACAGAGAAAAATATATAAAACTAGACTCAGATCCATTAATTGTAAGATGTCTTCTCAAGCTTGAGCTGAGGTAATGCTGCAGATCATCACAGCACTCACGTGGTCCTATCCACTGCTGGTGACCCTGCTGTAGTACAGGCACTAAAGCCAAAGGCGTAATAAGGCTCCGATTCAACTTACAAGCTGTCTGATATTGCGTGAGACTCTGCTCTTCTACTCAGCAAATGCTGCCATTGATAAGCACCCTGAAACTTTTCTGTTTTACTCATGTCTTAGCATCTTCAAAACAAGAATTGCAATGGTTTGGTTCTGATATGCTTCTCAGCAGCACTACAATGAAGATAGTGTGAGAGATTTCTCAACAGCACAGGGCCAAACTCAACAAACAAGTCTTAAGTAAGGAGCAAGTAAACCAAGAATGACCTCCAAAGAGTTCATTTTGCTCCAGAAGAGAGCTTTTTCCCATGGCCCTCTCCAGTTTGTTTCCCTGTTACTATTGCCAAGCAGTGTCTTTGCCCTGGCAGGTGCTGTACCTCGCCTTGCTGTGGTCAGTCATCTCACCACTGAAGGGCATAGCTCAGAGACCAACTTCACCTTAGGCTTTGGAGGAGTATAGGACAAAAAGAGAACCTCTTCCCCACAAAATTCGCTTAGACTGTAAGCCCACATCAGCCTCTGCTCTTCTTCCCCACCCTGTTCTTCATTTCTACCTGTAATGCTTTCCTGGGAAATGCATGATTTTGGGTCCCACATACTTTCCACAGTCTGGACTTCATGACTTTGTTCACAAGCGCAGCTATCCCATTGACCCGGCCTGCCCTGCCTAGGGAGATTACTTGAAACACGTCTCTCTACATGAATCAAGACGTGTCACATTCATCTGCCTTCTTCTTGTCCTCAGCCAGTCATCTGCAGACAACTCAAAAGCCAGGGTCTTGGGGGTAATCCTCCTGGCAGCACACTGCAGTGTTTGAGTGAGGAACAGGAGGTGAACTCCTAAATCAGTCTGCCCTGCCTAACCCACATGACTCTGATTTATTTTTCCCTTTAACCTGTTTCTCTGCTCTTTTCTGTGTGGTTACTACGAAAAGCCCCAGGCCAGCTTCTGATCCTGCACACCCCAGTTTGGGGGCTGCAGCCCCCTTTGACAAGGAAGGCTTTTCTGGGACCATCAGATTGCAGTGCCATTTCTACGTCGTATTTCTGGGCAGCGCCACAAATTTTGGGCGTGAACTCTTTGCGTTTGTGTCCCCTTGTTGCTCTTATCTGTGCAGTCTGGTTGGTGACAGCTTCTCCTCCAGCAGTATGAGTAAAGACACAATTCGTTGGGGGCTTTGGAGGATGAAAATCAGCTTGGGGTAGGAAAATGTCCAAGCTGACTTTTACAATTAAGCTGTCAGCAGGATGTGTTTAAATATTGATGAAAACACAGAAGAAATAGTTGCCTTCTTCCGGAACAAGCAGGGGATTTATGGCGTAAAACACCCCAGAGCTCTTTGCCAGCACTGCGTAGGTCACAGCTGTTCCTCCCTGGTACCAGCACATGGTAACCGTGGTGGTGAAAACCCCTCATCTCCTGCCTGCCCAGACCCAGAAAGCTGAAAAATAAGTAAAGCAATAATTTGAGTAGCACAGAGAGATGAATTCACGGAGGAAAAGGCTTTCCTGTGCCTGAGGAGGAATCCCCAGCCTGGGGGTAAAAATCTGATGAAAATGTTGAGAGCTGGAAATTGAACCTCTCCTTTGGGTCTGGATGTGATGGAGTCTCCCAGGAGAGGAGAGAGCTGCTGAGTCAGCACTTTTCTGTCCAGGAGATGAAGTTTCATTATTCAAGCCTCCCCACCAAAATCAAATATTTACAAATAGAGGGAAACTTTATTCCTGGGGATGTTTGCAGTGGGCTTCCTGCTGAGCTTTCTGCCAGCAGCTTGTAAGTCTGAGCCAGAATCACATGTATGAGCATTTTGGTATTTTTGTATATCTAAATATTCCCCACCTGCGCCCAAGAGAGGAGCAGAAGAAGCCTTGACTTGGCTCTCAGCATGTTTGCAGAGTTAAACCCAGGCATGGTTGAGCTTCTTGCTCCTGCTGTTTCCTCCTAAAACAGTTGAAAAAGGGGAATAGAGAGGCACTGAGGGAAGCCCAAACAGGGGGTGAAGGATGGGTGTGAGCAGAGCCAGCCGGATTAAAACTCTTAACTATTTTCTGGGCATTTTCACAATATGTCAACTTCTTTGACAGGGTGGAAATGAGAGTCAGGATTTCTTCTGCAATCAGCTAGAAAGTGCAAACTCTCAGTTAAACCTCTACAGCTCTTAGGGCCAGTGCTTGGTTTTGTCATGTATGAGAAAGAGTGCTAACAGCCTTGGCCTTGCTTGGGGACAACATCGTGTCCCCCACCACAGACCTCTCCTGCAGCTATCCCAGACTCACCCAGCTCAAGGACTTTCCCTAAACCCAGCTCTCAGGTGGCTGTTGGAGCAGCACTGCGCTGCTCTCTGGCTGCAGCTGCTGTACCACATCTGCACAGGTAGGGCTCACCACTGGCTGTCTTTATTTTCCTAATGCCAATTTTTCTAATTATAGACCTGTAGCTATCAGCCAATCGGCTCCTTTTTTGAGGCTCGTTATTGGACTTCGAATGTCAGGCTGAATTTTTCCTAACTGTCCATAATAACAGTAATAGCTTGACTTCCACCATAAGACAATTAACCTTCTTAAAGTTTAGTGCCTTAGGCTGTGCCTCAGAAAGATTGCCTCTACAAAATAGACAATTACCTTTACTTAATAACCTTTCCCTTTTTAATCTGATATTAGTGCCAAAGTAAATGTAAAGGGCAGCACTCTATGTCCCCTCTTAAGTGCTTTAAATGTCTATCCATGAAGGCTAATGAGCTGCCATTTTGCTTAATCTAGATTTGCCGTGAATCTAATGACACTCTGCAGCATCTTCCTTTAAAAGAAAAAAGATCCAGAATCCAAGGATATAGCTCTGTTTTCATTTATAGTGAGGCTTTGTATGGGAAAAAAAAGGAAAATGCATGATGCAGAAACTAAAATAACCATGTCCAAACTACAAAACAAGGCAAAGCATATTCAGCTTTGGTCTGACGCTGGTTTAAGGCTGGTTTCATTGGGAACTGGACACAATCCAGTATCTGTAAAGCAGGAATTTGTCAGTGTGGTTTTTCAGGTTTGGTGCCAGCCCCCACTATCAACTCTGGTGCAGATGTGGGATGGGGAGACAAGGCTGAGCAGTTTTACAGTTTCCTATGCATCTGCCTGTAGCACACTCATGGTCTGTTAGTCCCTGCCAGCCAGGAGGATTGATCCCTCTGGTAACGGCTGCCACACACCTACAGCACCAGCACAACTGCTCTGTGGATGTAATTTCTTCATGGGTTGCTGCTCATGGTAATTAGTATGTACAACATTAGTAACTGTTGAGACATGAAATGCTCTCTCAGCGAAGAAGTTGTTGCTCTGCTGACCCTGTATTTTGTACTTTCAGGGAGAGTTCTTTAATACTACTGAATTCAACCTTTGGTAAAACCACACAAAAATGTCTGAGATATAGATAAATCTGTAGGCACTTCTCCATTATGTGTGCAAATACAATTTTTCGAAGAATGTTGGTTCTTAGAACCACAACAACAAAACAGAACAACAGGCGTACAACAACGACAACAACAAAACATAGGTGTAACATCCAGGAAAAGCTAGGCTATGGCTGCTCTCAGAAAAGATGCCTAATTCCTCTGTAACTTTTCAATCTCTGTCTTTGGACGCAGAGTATTTCTGCAGACTGCAGAATGTTTTATTATAGTGCCACTGCTAAGCCCGTTGCTTGCCGCTGAGCCAACATTTCCTATCCTCTTGTAAGAGTGCTCTGGTTTCATCATCTCAATATAATGAGGTTTATATTATTTTTTATTGTAGTAGAAGCAGCCTCAAGGCCTAATCAAGATATTGGACTAATTGCTATGGAAACCTAATTAGGCAGACTGCGTCTCAAACTCTGTAAATATTTATACATGCACTTAACCATCTGCGTGCAAACCAGCCCACCCCGGCTACGAGAATGAAGCTTAGCACATGCTTAAGTGTTGAGAGGAGTGGGAGTCTCCTTTAAGACCAAGTTTAGCTGTGCTGCAACAAGTAGAGAGGAGCATGTAGTGGTAATCAGATTGGGATTGTGCTGGTGCAGATGAGGATCAGATCAGATAGGGGCTGTTGTATGGGTTTGAGTGAAGAGCTGAGCAGAACTTCGGAGCTGCTGTATTTTTTTATTATCTTATAGAGCAATAATTAAAAAGATGTGAGTCACTGTACCAGACACAAACATACACAGAGAAACACAGGGATGTATGAAGTCTGCCTGGCCAGAATAAGCTAACAGGTGTCCTGTGCTATTTCTTAGCATTGCATTTTAAACATTATTTGAAACACGTTTTTTAACTCAATTTTAGAACTTGCTTTGCATGCATGAATCAGTCCAAATTTGCATGTTTATTGCAACCGAGAGAAAATTCAGTGTTAGCTTCAGTCTAAACACTTTAGACCGCTAAGGTATTAACTTTAGAAGCTGAATGTATGGAACTAATCAAAACCCTTTCATAAACAGATTAATGAGGAGACAAAAATGCACAAGTACAAGCTCCTAGGCTTTGAACAGCCACATCTTCTACAGGGCAGTTATTTATTTATTTACGTTAACAAGTATTTTAATTAGTTTCGTTACACGTCAGTTGTGGGAACGGTGAGGTGAGGTGGATTTGCCAAACACAAAGACCTACCGGCAGATAGAAATATAATAATGTAGTTGGAGCTCTCTGCCTGAAACCCCAGGCCCTGGGGCTGATCTTTTATTTCTATTTTTTTTCCTCTGTCCTCTGTGTTTGCTGCATCCTCTCGTCCACGCCTTGCTCCCTCGTATGCAGCCCTTCAGTTTTGCATTCAGTATTTAGCCTCCAAGGTGGGAACAGAGCTTGAGAAAAAAGGTGTTTAATTTAACACACCCGGTATAGCAGCATCGAGCCTAGAATAGCAGTTTCATTGTCACGAGAGCTGAAGATCCCCCTCCCAAGTCTTTCCGTTGAAACATATTGTCCATTTAATGCCATTTATTGCTGGTAAATAACCTTGTATTCAGAAAGCAGTGCAACACTCCAAGAAAAAGAACAAAAAAACCTCCAAAAGTAAAATTAAAAGAAACTCCTGCAACCTGTTTTTAAGCCCTGTGCTTGAAGCAGAGGGGGACAGACAGGGGATGGAGTTGCTCCGAACAAACTTTTCCTGTGCCGCCTGAGTCACCTCAAAGTTCAGCAGCACAGTCCTGTTGAGGACGCCTCGCAGACTTCGCTCACCATTCAGGACTGTAAATTTCCTTCCTGAGTTTGTTAGCAGTGAACAATGTGTGTAAAAAAACCACCCAAGCCCACTATAGCCGTTTGTATTATGCAAAAGAACTAATGCATAAGCAATCTGCCGCCTTCAGAGGAGCTATGCAATGTGACACAGCCACGGTTGAGAGCAGAGCCACAGCTCTTCCAAACCTGGAGATAAAGAAGGGATCTTAGCGGGGCTGAATATTTTCCATTAAATGCTTTTCTTTTAACCTGGCTCTTGAGTAACCTTATTCTGTTCCTCCAAAATTATGTCACTTCTGTACAAAATGTCAACTTCTTGCCAAACCAACCAAACAAGAATCTCCTCTCTCTTTGTTAATCTGAATAATTTTGATCCTGAGAGAATGTCACAGGATGTGCCTCAGCAAAATTTTAGTTCAAAGACCTCAAGTCCTCATCAGTCTTCAAGGAGCAGATGTCCCACCCGTTGTCCTGACCCCAGGAAGGGCTCCCCAAAAAAGGACTAATGGGTAGGAGGGCCAGTGCTGCATGGGAAACTGAGTCTCAGCAGGGCTCTGGGGGAGAATGAGGCCAAGCTCCCTGGTGCTCCAGCTCCACAGACAGCAAACCTTAATTTCCGTTTCCTATTTTTCAGTTTTTCACTGATGTGCCAATTTTATTCTTGTAAGAAAATTACGTTCCAATCGCTGTTGAAGTTAAACCTTAACCTAAGAAAGCTCCAACTTCTCTTCCTAGCTCAGGTGTCTCCTCCGAAGTCTACCAAAGCTTCATGAAAAAGAAAATAGCCATGGGCTTCTGAGAAACTTGATATTTCTCATGTTTAAAAGGTGAGTTTGTCTTTCTAAAGTGAGCTTCTCGTTATACGTCAGAAGAGAGTAGCAGAAGTGACAACAAAACATGCAGCTATTTTTTGATTTGCAGTTCACTGTAAAGAGTTGTTTTCACTCTCTTCCCCTTCTCCCTTTAGGAAGAAGTGTTAAATTAGCAAAGAAACCAGCACATTAGCTGACAGGTACTTCAACTAATCTAATCATGAGACAGCATTAAAAAAACCCAAAAAACAAAAACCAAAACAGTTTGGCATGTTGTGGATATTGAGGTCATTTTCTTCAGCAATTACATCTCATCAAAGCTCTCCTTAGATATTTAGTGGGTTGAAGCTAAAGAATTTTTAAAGCACATTTCAGAGTTGCTGGTAATTGAAGAAGATCTAGTATTTTGTACTCACTGCTAAGTTTTAAGATTGATTATGGCACATGCCAAATTCAGCTCCTTCAGTGGGAAACTGGCAGTGCCTAACACCGAATGCTGCAAAGGAGAGCTTGTCTAGGCATAAAAGGAGAAGCGATGGGATGAGAGGCTGAGGGAGCTGGG
>WEIS01030234.1:0-10942 GCA_013389965.1 Todus mexicanus | reverse complement strand
CTACTCAGACCTATCAATAATTTAACTGTCAGAGCTGACAGTTAACGAGTTTTCTATTAGATGAATAAGTGTGGGTTGCAGCGTTACTGAGAAAAAACTGTTTGAAACAACTGTTACTTGGCCATTTTCACTCCCAGAGGTAGTGGACATCTTTCCTAGGATATTGACAAGAAACAAAGTGGCATAATATAGATTCCAAGGGAAATTAACATGAAATGAGACCAAGTTTTCACTTGAATTATTTGTGAACTCGGTTTAGGCTGGATAGGTAGACTAACAGTGCTTCATTACCAGAAGGTTACTTTTAAACCTAGGGGCTAAGAAGCACAAATCAAAGTGGGCTAGCAAGGCAGCAGGCTAAAGTGGAGCAGTAGAGCTCTGAGTCTGAAGCCTGAGAAAGTTGCTTTGGGGCATCTGCATGCAGAGGAGTGGAGCCGGAAATTTAGCCAGTGGAAGAGCATGGAAGGGATTCTGGCCACTCAGGGTGGAGTGGGACAGATTATGAAAAACCACTGGTCTGACTGATCAAGTCAGGAAAACTTCACAAAGCAAGAAGAATGTGTTCAGGCCAAAGCCATGTGCAATGATTTCTACAGTAAGTCCTTCTGCAGACATTTGTGTCGTGAGGTGAAGCTGTACTTTTTACTTGAGGGTTCTTTTAGTTCAATTTTCCTGTTACTGGCTGCTAGATGGTTGCACACACTTATCAAAATACTGTTACAGGCAAGCTTTTGACTTGAGCCCTGTTCAGCCATGGCTTTAATGTGGAAGATTGTTTAATGGAGACCTAGTGAGTAACAGCTACCATGTTTTAACTTCACATATGTAGTAATTTGCATTAGTTCCCCCAGTTCAGTGTTCAGCACTAGAGCATGAGCATGCTAGTGTGAACCCAGGCTACTTGATATCATGTCCTTAAATGGGGTGGGAGACAACTAAAAAGAGAGCAGGAGTTATACACAGAGTCTAAGCTGTGCTGGCTGCAACTTTATCATAATGATTGCATATCTGTACAAGCTCATTGTTTTCAGCGTGAATAATCTGACTGTACAGAAGCTATTGTTGAGTGTACTGAGTAAACTCTTTAGAAAGAAACGCTTTCTCTAATCACTTTTCCTTTCAGTCAGTTTGAATTTCATTTATAATAGCAGATAAAACTCTTCCAGGCAGCCTTATATCATGTGTTACTTAATGTAAAACTTTTGTCAAACCTATTAACATCAGCACAGGCTGGGTCAAACTTATTTAGCATCATGTTTATAATACTTGAACTGGTATGTATTTAATTTCCATTATTAGATCAAATGTTGAGCAATTATAATATTTTGGAGGCATCTAATCTTTAGTTAGCTTTTTTAGTTTTCTTTCTAATAGATAAGAGAGAAGGAAGCTGTTAGTGTAGAAATGATAACAAAGGATGGTTCTCGATCTTCAGTATGATGCTGTTTGCTTTTAATCTTTCCCCAAAATGTCTTGTATTGAGACTAAAATCAGCCATTGTAGCAACGCTGACACAGTGTTTTCAGCACAGTACATTACATGTGCATAGCTGAATTGCTTTGTGCTCTATTTCTGTCTAGATAGGCACATGTTGCACAAAAATAGGTCCAATGCTACTGCCAGAGCTTTTTCTGTGCAATCTGCTTTGTACTTGCAGGCAAAGTCAGTGCTACAGTGACCTTAGGCATAATTTTATAACTGGAATGTCAAGATATTTATTGTGAGTTAACCTGATAGTGGGTCTTTGAACATAAGCTTGCTAAGTTCAGTAAGCATAAGGTATAATGTGAATCAACAGATCTGTTGAAGAATGGATAGTCAGTAACTGCTGATAATCTCCCATGTGAGGCTGAGCCATGAAACGCCACTGTGTAAATTAATGCTGATGGCTTCCTCTTGCTGCCACTACCTAGTTTGGTGGGAACATGAACTGCAACTGAACAAATTGTGTTTTCCTTCCCAGTTGATGGCACTGCTCTTCAAAGAAGACCAGGACCCTGATCTGGACTGGAGTCCTTGGGTACTCAGACAGTAAAAATTCTTAATTTCAAGTTGTCTGCAGTCCTTCTGCTGCATGACTTGATATAGTGGAGACAAAACTGTGTAGATGATTGCAATGTATTCCCTAAGGGTCTTTTTCCACCTTAGGAAACCCAGAGATGGAATAGCTGTTCTGAGAACTAGTGAATTTACAGCCATGCACATCTTCTGATGAATATGAACTTGCACTAGGTGTTAACAGCTGTCTCAGGTATCTTGTTCTGGCCAAGGCTACTGACTGGCTGGAACATAAGTTAGATGTTGCAGATCATAATGAATTTTACTTTACTTTGCAGAATCACTTCAATGATCTCCCCTGTTTTGACTTCAACATTTTCAAATTTATTTCTTTGATTCACCTTGATAAAGACTAAAAATGAAACAGCATTTCAGTTATTCATAGATACTTAATGGTACTAACAGACTCACTGGAGTGCTTACAGATCTCAGATGTGTGCTGTGGCAGAAATGTGCTATAAATACCTTTCAAGAAAACACAAAGGTAAAGGTCATGTTACACAGCAAACACCTACAATCTAAATAGCTGCAGCTCAGTCCCAGGCAGAGACAGAGTTTTCACGCTGCTTGCACTCATATACATCTCCATTCTTAAAATGTAGAGGAAACTAAAATTTCAGGGTCTTTACAACAAATTGCAGTGAAAGAAAAAACAGTCTTCCATTTTGACACTTTAAATAAAATACGTATGTGGTGTGTGATGGCCCACTTGTGCCTATGGATTTGAAAGAGACACGGGTAGAAGTCTGAAATAATCCATGCTCCAGTGGGTATAAAATCATCCCTCCCACATACACCATTGTGAAGGGGTGATGCTCTTGGCACACGCAGGGATGCGTCCCATGCATCAGAGATGTGCAGGCTGGTGAGTTCAAGGCTGTAGTGGCAGCAGGGAGGTGGGAATGTGCCTTTGTGCACATTTGTTCTCTGAGCATCTAGGTGCTCTGCACATTGGTGAACCTTTTTTCACATGTGAAGTTATATTCTTTTGTAACTGAGAAAGGTCGGTTTTCTTCTGCTCAGTAAGTACTGAGGACATAAGCAACTCAATGCTTAAAGTCAGCCAGGTTGCGATTACCTTTATATGGGGTTTAGCTGAAACTGCATATTTACACAAGAAAAGACATTTTGGTGATACAAAAACAATCTCATCTCTTCTGTGGCTTGGCATAGTAGCTAGTGAGAAGAGGTGGTTCCAGTTTGTTGTCTCCAGCTGATACTCGATTGTATGGAATGCTTTTTAGGCTCTGAAAGAGTTTCACATGTATCTAGACATGGCTTATAAAACCTGTCTCGTTCTGTTCTCTGTTTTTCTAGGACAAATGTAGCCAAGAAAATTAGAGTGATGAGGGGATATGTAGAATACTGAAAGTGAGATGAAAATTAAATGCCTCTGATTTCTGAAATAGAACATGAAACTGAAAATTTACGTTCCGTTATAGAACTTAAGTGTCTAAACTTTACTGAAAAGCACTTACTGAGCCGATGAAATCTGTGCTTTTTCAGAGTATGGAAAAAATCCAGAGCTCTCAGCACATCAGCTAACTTAATGCTAGGTTAGAACATACCTGACACCACTAATGATCCTCTTCTAGAAGAGTGTTATTGTTGAGGTGTTCCTAATACTGACCTTCATCTAAACTCCTTTGACTAAGGAAGCTAGAAGTTGCAATAAATATATAATTTAGGGAAATTATTTGATTGCTCATATTTAGAAATCTTACTTTTTGTAGCATTTCAATGTGCATGAGCATGATACTGTAAAAATGGAATTTTAAGTGTTCTTTTTGGGAATTTCTAATTCAACATAAAAAAATACCAGTATAAACTTCTTTTTAATAACCTGTTCTTTGCTTATAACCTTCCAAGTTAAAGATGAGAACAGCCTGTGAAATTACAAATGTCTTCCCATGCAATCAGACTGTTTCTTTCTCTGTTCTCTGTTGTTGGTTGGTCATCCTGTCCTGAACTATTTTCCATCTGGGGGGTGAGCAACAAATGACTTTTCATTTGGTGTAGCAGAATGCTAAGTACTATTTTAAATCTCTGTTGTGTACAGCCGTCGAGTTTTGGAAGCGTAATTCCCTAAGTTCTGACTATACCTCGGGAAATAAAAGAATCTTTCTGGACTGAAGTGAGTGGCTGCAAGGTTTGCTGCTTGCATTTATATTGTGAAACTTAAGACGTCTGTTCCATATTTATGCTAAAACTGTTCCTCCAAGGAATATTCCGCATTTCATGTAGTCATCCTTCATTTTTCTGAACTGCAAGGTTCAGAAACTGCATTTTTCTGAACTCCAGGTTCACCAGATTCCTCTTCTTTCAATCTGCCCTTACAGCTGTTCAAGAGGGATAAAGGGAATACATGAACAATGAACAATTATCTTGTAATTATTTATATTACATTACCATCTCTCGATACATACTATGTATAAGGGGTTTAAAATTCCTCATGCCATTTGTTCACACAAACTAAAGTATGTTCTTGAAAGTGCCTGATTCTGTTCATTAGTCATTGGGTCAGAGTACAAGAAGTACTCCTTTCGAACAAGCAGAATTCTACACTTAGAATATTAACTATTTTCTTATTAAAAGCATCTGTTAAGGCAGGTACTGCTTATGAATGGAAAGAATACAAAAACCTGCAGATATGAGCAGTTATGTGGAAATGAATATTCAGTAAGGCTAAAAGTGTGGTTCAGATAAGTCATGTAACCGATTAATCTGGCCAGAATTCAGCATGTATAAAAGTGCTTTCACTTATGCATCAGATAAGGACAGGAATGGAACCACATAGGCCACCCATATCTGCTATGAGATGGTAGCACAGACCATCTGAAGTAGAGAGCAACTTTGAGAGATTATCCAAGCAAGTAAGCAAGTCTTTTCATAACTCACTAATCCTCTGTAAAAATTCTCAGTATACCAGTTGAAACTGTATTAACCAAAAAATACCCTATGCTAGCTATTAATTACCACTAGAATGTGTCCAAAGGGCAACAAAGTTGGTGAAGGGTCTAGAGCACAAGTCTGAGGAGTGGCAGAGAGAGTTGGGGTTATTTAGCTTGGAGAAAAAGNAGTGGCAGAGAGAGTTGGGGTTATTTAGCTTGGAGAAAAAGAGGTTCACAAGAGACCTTATTACTCTCTACAACTACCTGAAAGTGGGTTGTAGAGAGGTGGGGGGTTGGTCTGTTTAACCGAGTAACAAGCGATAGAACAAGAAGAAATGGCCTTACACTGTGCCAAGGGAAGTTCAGATTGGATACAAGGAGGAATTTCTCTACTGAACACGTTATTAGGCATTGGAATGGTTTGCCCAGGGAGGTGGTTGAGTCTCCATCCATGGAGCTATTTAGGAGTTGTGTAGATGTAGTGCTGAGAGATATGGTTTAGTTGAGGCCATGTCAGTGTTAAATTAATGATTGAACTAGATGATCTTAAAAGTCTCTTCCAATCTAGGAAATTCTATGATTCTGCACTAGTAAGTACCCAGTGTTGAACATTATTTCTTAAAGATTATGTGGTTTTCATCAAAAATAACTGCTTAGTCACTACTGTTAGAGACAAGATCTCTGTTCTCAACAGTCAAGTTGATTTGAAAATATAGTTACGCCCTAGTACTTTGTTTATGGCTGAAGTAGGAGGAAGAATATTCTTGCCATCTTAAGAAATCCTTTTGTTTTTTCTTTCTGTTTTTCAGTAGAAAATTGGCACTTGGTTTGGAATATCAAATGACTCAAATTTCTTACTACTGCTGTGGGACTCAAGCACGAAGTAGTCTGATTTTTTTATAGGATGCATCATACTATGCTCTTTGTAATAGGAAATATCAGGACAGATTTGATGCATCAGATTCCTTTTATGTACTTTTTGTTTACCTACACTGAAGATACTGGAATGTTGAATGCAGACTGTTATGGATGTGACAAGCTATTTACCTGTCCCAATAAGTGGACACAAATAAGATACTGCGCAGCACAAACAATATCCCTTTTCAGACAAGAGGAAGATTCAACTCTTCTCTTTATCACTAACTTAGTGCATAACTGAAGCCAGGAGGTTTCTGTGACTTCCTGTCTTCATATTCAGTTGTGTATTTATCAAAGACAACCTGGGATGAGTTTCTGTACTCTGTATTCTGTTAAACTGGATAGCTGAATTGTTTTTTCTGGACTCAGTATTTGAGTCAGACTTAAAAATGGGATTGTTCCTAGTAAGGAGTCAAATAGGGATCTCCTTTTTGCATGTTTTCCAGATGACTCATGATTCATCTTCTCTAATTATGATAGTTAACCAAACTGTGATCAACTACTTGAAGCAATCATGGGCTTTGAGCATGAAACCAAATAACAGTTTTAAGTTATATTCGTTCTAGTAAAATGTTCTCTTGCAGTGTGCTGTTGCATGTCTTCTCTTTATCTGCTCTGGGTCACTATAAGTAAATATGCCTGGATTAGAGAGTGGGTATTAAAATTGTAGTTTCAGCAGAATCCCAAAAATTTCTTATGGAGAGAGACATCATTGCTCAAGGTATAGTTCAAAAAAAAGGGTCTTGTTTCCCTTGGCAGATCTTAGCAAAAGGTATTTGTTGACCACTATTATGAGATCTGTAAAAGGGTTTTTGTTCATATTGTAAAGGTGATCAGTGGAGCTGTAGTGGTAGCTTCACCATGTCCACAGACTCCTTCACAATCTGGCAAGCTTTGGACTGATTTTTCCTCATTATCAGTAATAAGCATTGGTAAAACTTAGTCTGTGTACTGTAGCTGTACTAGTTCAAATGCTTTAAAAAAAAAAACAACCAGAACACAAAATACAAATGCCGTCACATGGGAAGATTTCATCTCATTGCTTAGGAACGTTGCTGTTTAGACATTGAAGAAAATGTAAATACGAGCTACTACTAGTTTATGCCCATCTCTGATGCCTCAGGCAATCTTTGTCACTGGCAGCTAAACTATCTGGAGTGCCTGAAAATGAGTATAACATATTCAGAGAAGGAAGGGGAGAAGCTGTCCATAAAGCATTTTGCTCACTGTCTAAGGTCTGTTATGTGGTCCTCTTGACAGACACTATAATTAAACCAAAAACCTAGTCTGGCATCTGATGATAAGAGGGAGTTCCATTTTGTATACTCTGGCAATAATTATAGCTAAACTAACCTTTCCACAAGTGTGCTCCTCAGCCGATGTCTGTTCTTCTCCCCCATCTATGTGTTACTGGAGGTTGATATGTAATCAAGATGTCCAAGAGACTTGAAAGCAAATAGCAGAATTGCGATGTGCTCCTTTTTGTGCTCCTGTTACCAAACACGGCTAACATTGTCCTGTTGCTTAAAGACTCCTGGGTATGATCTGCATTTTTAGTTGATGTGCAGCACTTGTTCTTAATGCCTCCATACACCTAGAATACAAGACTGACTTCAGAAAAAATATAAATTATTCTTTCCTCAGAGATTCAGAGGCTTACCTACAGATTATTTTTTATTCTGAAAACAACTATAAGGTCAAGCTGTGTGTTTAAGGAAGAGCAATCTCAGATGTTGTAGTTCACACTGATGCTCAGATACTCCTCTGCTGTATTCTAATATTTTCTTCCTTGGACTCACATCAGCCTCAGTTGTAATGTTGAATTGCACCTAATTGCTGTGTCTAAAGACTGCAGTTGCAAAGGTCTAATTCAAGTGAGTCAGCTGCAGCATTTGGACAGTGGACACTTACTGAGTGAAATGAGCCCATTTTTACTATATTAAGCTGAATGCTAGCTCTGGCTGAGCAACTGTCAAATTATATTGATGACATTCTCAATTTCTTCCTTTCCACCTTGTTTCATCTAGTGCTTTTTCCATGAAACATAACTTCTTTTATTTTTCTTCATGTTAGAAATTAACAGCCATATTGGAGTCACAGCCAGTTGTTTGCAAAACAGAATACAGCTCGAATTGGTGATGTAAATTTAGCTCATCTGTGTCACCAGCTCTTAAACTGCTAAAAAGTTCCGATCCTCAATATTTTTCCAGGAGGGCTTACACTAAAGATATGCAAGTTGCCTTTTTAAACATAAAAATAAGGCCAGTGGCACCTTGTTCATTCCTTAGTGATCTTATATGAAAAACAAAACAAAAAACAAGCAAACAAGCAAAACAACAACAAATAAACCCTTCCCCCCACCCCTCACCCCCCACCCGCAAAAAAACCAAACTACAACAGACAAAACATCTTGGATAGCTGGTAAAGCTGTTGAAGATGTGAATTACTAGCTAAGGTCATTTAAGGTCTCTTAATGGAAAGAGATGTGATGAACCCTTAATTTGAATGTCAGGATTTAGGTCTGAAATCTTTGGGAATTAATGATCTGTTGTCAGGAGGATCCAGGAGTGAATGGGACTTGCCTGGAGCAAACGGGGGAACTATTTTACACCTGCTGCTAATCATTCATAGATGCAGAACAAGCTTCAGAACATGCCTGAGCAAGCATTCAAAAGACATGATTTATTGACTTGTTTTCCTAGCTTTATTGAAGTGAATTATGAAGTCATCCAGTTATTCATCCCTGTAAATTAACTAGTAGGGAATCTGCTTATATTTGGACTTTGAGACAGAGATGAAAGCATAAGAGCAGGTCTTTAGCCTTTGAGGGGACCTTTATATTTGGTTGCCTGAGTTCACTTGCTGATTAATCTCTTGTTCAATTTCCTGTTTTGGTGGAGTCTCAGAGGGCCACTGGCAATTTAGCAGCACTGGTGGGTGTCAGTGATTTAGAGCACTGGACTGCAATACTAATAGCTGTTTGGTCTTCTATAGAATGAGTAAATACACCCATACTAAACAAGCTTAGTCTTAAATTCTTCAGGAATTGTCAGATATCTGTTATGGGTCCAGTAACTCAGGCACTGTTGATTTTTTTTCAGTGTGAAGATAATCAGTAGGAGAAAAAAAAACATAGAGTAACTTCAGAAGACCCTAAAATCACATATGACTTATGCCAACAGACTTCAGAGTTATTTCTGCTCACGAAAGACAAATTTATTTAACTTTATGAAGGCAGAGTTCAAACTATGGATTTCCCTCAAAGGTTGCAGACTTGCTAATTTAGGCTAATACTTTAATGTTATATATATTGCAAAGCAGTTATAAGATATGAGTAGCATATCTATTAATTTTCAGTCAATGCAAGTGATATAGTTTGAACAGAGACAAAACATATGGACAAACTAAGTCTGCTTTGATCCATAACTGACCAACATTGACTGACAGTGATACATCATGTCATGACCACAAGTCCTTGTCAGCTGTTTATAGATTGCTCTCCTGAGCTTATGTTGTCAAACACATGAAGCAAGCAGAAAAAAACCCAGCATTTTCTCATTGTGTGGTACAGTCATCTTAATGGTATCTTTTACAGGCACATTTTGATGAGGTCCCTATAAACTGTCGAAAATGAGAGTGTGCAGAGGTTATACTTGTGCTTTCTTTGTCCTATTTTGTCTCTGTTGTCTTCTGTCATAAATCTGAGAAATAAAATAATGTAGAAGAGTATATTACCTAAGACCTCCATCTTGTTCAAATCATCACTGGCAGGGTTATTGGAGTCATCTGTTCGCATGCTGCTTTTTGCAAAAAACTGACTGAGCAGCACAATCACTTGTACACTCAGTTGTGCCATCTTGTGCTAACAACTAGCCAACAGTTCTCCAGAAAAATGGCTTGTATGCTAGATAACAGCTGGGGAGGAAACATTCATGGTAATAAAGAAGAAACTGGGTTTTATCACTGCAGCCTCTGTAAACACAGACACTATACCTTTATACAATGGGGCACTACTCCAAGCATTCATTTTTCTGCTGGCTGTGGCATCCAGCAAGATTAACTCAGATGGAGCAGATGCCATTTAATACTGCTTCCCATTTACCCCAAGGGCCAGCTCTGTTTTCCAGCAGGCAGGTCTGCTCTGCTGCCCTTGGCCAGTGGTATCTGGTACGGTGCCGTTGCTGCTGACAGACCCAAGGAAGCGGCTGTCATGATGCTCTGTTACAGAATAAAAGATTTTTTCTCCCTCTGGAGCCTGCAGACCTGCTGAGCATGCTGCTGATGCTTGTTACTTCCTATCACCACCATAACATTTCTAGTGGGATTCCCCTTTTTGAGTGATACTTGTGCTTCCTTCTTTAGTGGCTTTGTAGTTTAAAGATGGAATCATATAATGGATTGGGTTGGAAGGGACCTTTAAAGGTCATCTAGTCCAACCTCCCTGCAGTGAGCAGGGACATCTTTAACTAGATCATGCTGCTCAGAGCCCTGTCCAACTTGACCTTGAATTTTTCTAGGACTGGGGCATTTATCACCTCTCTGGGCAACCTGTTCCAGTGTTTCACCATCCTCATTGTAAAAGCTTTCTTCCTTATATCTGGTCTAAATCTGCCCTCTTCTAGTTCAAAAAACTATTACTCCTTGCCCTCTCACAACAGGCCTTGCCAAAATGTTTGTCTCCATCTTTTGTATAGACCCCCTTTAAGTACTGAAAGGCCATAATAAGGTCTTCCCAGAGCCTTCTCTCCTACTATTCTGTATTGCTATCACTTAGTGGCTACTTAAGTGCCTGGTGTCCCATTTAAGGGGGTGTGTGTGAAAGAGGGGCAGGGAGAGGGGAAGGGGAGGAGGGAAAGGGAAAGGAAAAAAGAAAGGGCAAAAGGAGGAAAGGGAGACTTTTGCCTGTCATAACCCACTGAGCAGTTTTGCAACGACAAAGGTATGTCTGAGAGTGCTATCTCAGGGCCCCAGGTTAGGGAGGCATATAACAGACACATTTGTGTCTGTCTCAGAATCCTGCTATGGAGCTCCGGTGAAAACGGCAGTGACCTCTTCCCAAGTCTGGTTAAGGACTC
>WEIS01030221.1:485-15541 GCA_013389965.1 Todus mexicanus | reverse complement strand
GGAATCAGAAGAGTAAAATAAGCTTTCATGAAAATGAAAATACATGATAAATCATATTACTAACGTATACCAGCAATACAGATATCAGTAAGAGGAGTATGTAGGGTATCTGCTGCTCAGCATGAGAACTAAAAATGGCTGAAGGGTTAACATTATCCTTAAAGTGCTACTACCTGACAAGAGTAGGTGCCTTGGTGCCTCTCCATGGAACAGCANATCTCACAGTTGCTTTGCAAAAATAAAAAGGGAAACAGACTGAACTGTGGTTGCTCACTGGTCTGAGGTTCCTTAGAAGGCCATTTTGGTTCACGGTCATTTTGATCTACCGATCTTCTTCTCTAAGGATGTCTATCAAGAATTCTATTTTCGTCAATTAACCATAAAGAATGGCATTCCAATACGTAACTAGGGAGTAACTACAGGCTTGTTTAATTCCTGAGGCTCCAAATCAGACACACAACATGCTGAGAACAGTTGTCTCCTGCTCTGTGGCACTGGCCTGACCCTGTAGTATACCAAGGATGTGACAGTATTCATTGGCTCTGAGAAGCACGAGCAACCTAAATCCATCTAAGACAATGAGAGACTCAGTACCTCAAGATTAAACCCTGTGGGATCTCCACAGCAGCTTGTTGTTCACACCATTACAAATATAGCTACCATGTCACCAGGTATAAACCTTGTGGGTTTATTAGTAATGAGAAGTTAATATAATACATATACTGCAATTACACTTCGTATCAACCACATCCATATAGGAATCAAATTAATAAATCAGTGTGCAGTGAGGCACAGCTTAAAACACTGAAGCTGTAAAGAAGACACAACCTAGGTTTGAGATAATCTCACCTCTTCAGATACGAGAGGCCAAAGCATCTTCAAATGGGATTATTTTATGTAGGTAATCTGGTTTTAATTTTGAATGTAACAGGTGGTTGCAGTCTGAGCTCTTTCTCTATGAGAATAGCTAATGAATAATGAAGTGCTTTTTGATTAAAGACTAAATAACTGACTTATACAGGTTGCATAATGACACAACCAGTAAGCTTTGTACCGCCATCTTCCCCACTTTTCTTTCACATACATGGACTGTAAGCCAGAGCTAATGATATGGGTAGAAATGTTCATGCCTTTGTGAGCCAAGGTTCCTAATGCAGTATTTACATGCATTTTCCTTTAAGCCTTCATCTGCCACTTTGATGAATTACCTAGCGAAAGGCTCTAAGGTGAACGAGCTGCTCCACCATCATGCTTGGGAAAGCAAGCTGAAGTGCTAATGAGGTTAAAGGAAATGTAGTCAGCGCCAATGTTAACTCACATGGGTTTGAATACCCACATAGCAAGACATTTTCACCTAAACAATCTCTGCTGGTTTCTGGCCTACTGAGCTACAACTTGTTTCTTTTAGAAGTCTGCCAGAGAATCCATCAATTGCTAGGAAACAAGAGCGCCCATCAGTGGAGCTGTGGAAACTTGGGGAGGGGGTTGAGAGAGGGGTTGTCAACATGTGCTAGATGATAAACATTAACACCCCCAAAACATCTGTCCCAGATCTTGTTTGAAAACTGTTCCTTCTGGGAAAAAGTCTTTAGACTGAAACATTCAGGTATTGCCTAGCTCCTTCTTGAATGATGCATGGGGGCTGAGCCCATGTAGCTGCTCCAGGCAAGTTATTTTCACTCACCTCGCTCAGATTCTTTCAGTTGAAGTCTACAAAACTCACATCTAAAAATTGTCAGAGGAATTCACAGCCAACAGCCACAACATTCTCATACCAGCTGTTTATAATGCTTTGACAATATTGAAAGCAAGGGGGAAAAAGCTATTGGCTTTAATATCATCTCATTGAGAGGCAGCGCTTGCACAAGAAATGTCATCTACTTAAGCAATAATAATGGAGGCACAAGGCAGTTCTTTCGGATTGATGACCAGCTGGGAAAAGTTGATGGCCTGAGAATAACCAGGGGCCATTAAGCCAGAAGAACATTAACTCCACAGAAAGCTCTCTGTTACAGTAATTATTACAGTGATATTGGGGGGAAAAAAAAGCAAACCAAAAAAAAAAAGCAGACCCGTGACATGAGTTGTATTTTAGGTAGGCGATGCAACCCTTACTTCATGAGCCTTCCTTCAAAATGCCCAGAAAAGGGATTGGGTGAGAGATGGGTTTTATGGCATCTGTGTTAATTACCTTGAAAGATAACTATCGTGGATGTAAAAGCTGCCAACATTTAATCGTCCCCATTGTCAATAAGCAGCCGCTGATTCATGCGTAGCTCAACCACACGTACAGCACCTTGCACAACGTGGCAGAGCGTGTGGCTACTTCTATAACACAAGTCAGTCACTCAGGACACTTAGTGAATAAGCCAAGCAAGTATCAGCCAAATTAATTGCCCAAATTACCTCTCAGTTCCAGTCACCTAAAAATAGGTGTGGGGAGAGGGAGAATAGAGGTTACAAGACAGCAAGCTCCTCACAGTGCTAGAACCCCAGAAGATGGCAAAATCAATTGGAGATTCTCTGAGATGGGCTAGATGAACCTTGCTCAGTTCTGGTAAAGCCTGTAATAGCACCTTAATGGCCATAACCAACGAGTGCAACCTCACCCCGCTTTAAGTATCATGGGCCAAACTGACTCTTGGCAACTTTAACTTATATAGATTATAGCCCAGCAAGTACTGTTGCTGCATCAGGTACAGCTGATGTGTTTAATACCAACCAAAAGACAGACAGAAACAAAGAACAATGTCACAGTTGTTTCTGTATTTTCCAATTTGAGGCAAGCTGCTCTGTTATTGACTTTAAAATCTGTGTTGTCCAATGATAGAAAAATGTTATTTTCAGATACTTTATTGCTTGGAAAAAAATCAATGGAAAAATGTTATTCCTGATTCAAAATATGTTACTCTTAGATACAATTATTTTCTTGTGATGAAATTAAATGATCAATTTTTTTTTTTACTTTTATTTTTTGCTTATAGAATTCTTTTGATTTTAAAGCCAAGATTTCGAAAACAAGATAATTCCCTTCAGTAAAATCAGGAAGTCTAGAAAGCACATTTTTTACTATACTGAGTACTTAATGATCTACTTTCAAGATCACTAGGTTGAGATTGCTGCATTATCAGTAATATAGACGTTTCCCTTCTATAAACAAAAAAGTATGGTATTTTATTTTGGCAATGATGACATGAGCAACAACAATAAAAAACCAACAAACCAAGCCAAAACCCATCACCACCGCAAAAGAGAGATAAAAAGAAGATATTCGGGAGTGAAGAACAGCTCATTACTGAGTTCAGCCGAAGACCACCTGTCAGCTCATGAACTCATAGATACATCTGGAAATATTACAGACTACTTCAATCTGGGAGACTGGGAGAGAGCAACAGAACTGAGAACAGTTAAAGAATATCCAAATTCCTTTTGGCTGAATGACCTTTAACTACGAATTTGAGCCTGAAAGTGCAAAATATCAATGAAGTACTTGACAGCTATGTTTTTCTCTTGCGCTGCAGCACCTCTACAGCATTTTATTAGCCAGCGCCAGCCTGCTTGTCTTGGGTCTGATCTGGAATGAAAAGCTGTAAGGCTTCTTCACTCTATTAACTACCTGAACCTTATTACCGAACCCACAACCTCCTCGGCAAGAGCTCACAAACTGACTGCTAAAGTAAAAGCAGTGATAGAAATAGGAAGACTGATGTACAGGAAAGCACAACAGTTTCTATTTTCACTTGAAATAATTCAGTATAGGACTATATTAATGGTTGAAAAAGCTCACATAAACACTGCAAGAGACAGTCAGTTCAGGAGAAAGTGAGCTTATTCCAGGGCAGTCTAGCTTTCTTTTTGTTATAAAGCAGATAATTTCATTGGTAGGAGTTTCACGTCTCCTGTACCTAATGCTTGTTGTGCCTGGCCTCAGCGTAACAGCGAGCTTGTGGCACACACTGTACAGTACCTCACTATTTGCTTTTCATGTTTCTTGCCTTGTGCACAGAACTTAATCAGCATTTCATATGTGATGTTAATGAACCCTGTGTTCACCCCATGGTCAATGTAATTTATTACTTATGGCTTATTCTTGATTGCTGGGTCATCAGCCACCGGCAGCAACACTGAGCAATTAATGCATTGCCAGTAACACAATAATTTGTCCCAACAGCTTCAGTTGTAACTTTTTATTTTCTTGTAGTTTTGAGGTTTCTCACAAGCTGTTGGTTCAGGACAATTGCTCCACTAGTTCTCCTCTCCCCAAGACTTCAAGGACAATCACCCCTGTCACAACATGGACCCCAACCTCTGCAGGAGTTCCAGGCATCCCCAGCCCATTGCTGGCACATCACAAATGATTGCTCCAGCTCTTGTGAGCCCCTGCCACTCAGCACTGCTCCAGGCATAAAGCTTCTCTTGCCATTACGTCTGTCCCTCATGAGCGAGCTATACATACTGTTTCTATAAGCGTGCTTCCTTCCTTATTATTTTCCCTAAAAGATTAACAATTTTTTCTGAGACATTCCCAACAATCACCTTAAAGTAGAATAGAAACCCTGAAACTTCACATTTGTGAAGTAACTTCTGTTCTGTAAGTCAATGCAGGAAGCTGTGGGGCTCAAGCTGTCTCATTAGCAAGTACAACTGTGTACTTCAGAAGTTATTTCCACAATGCAAGTACTCTGAGAGACAAGATCCTGTGAAAATAATGCAAGTTCCCTGATAATTTCTGCAGTGTAATATATTGATGTTGGAACAGTGCTTTCATAATAATATGAAAAGAACCAAAAAATGAAAAAAACATACAAGCACAAAGAGGTTGCTTTGGTATTTTTCAAGTCCCATCTACCTGACACACTATGTAATGATGCTCTCTGAAGAGTAAAAAAAAAATCATTCAGATACCTGGTGGGATATTTTAGGTAACACTTCTGTGTATAAAAAGCTAGAATAAAAACCCCCAGACTGAAACACTTAAAGCATGAGGAGAGTTTTGAACTTCAACCACTTCAACTTGCTGTGGTACGCGCCCTTTTCAAGTCTCTGGGAGTTCTGATTTTGTGGTTCCAAGTTCTGATCTAAGAGATGATTTTGCTTTGACCATGACATTTTCACATGTATATTCAGATAGGGAGTGCAGCTTAATTTCTACACTCTGCATGCCAGCTCAAACCTTCCCCTCAAGTTTCATGAATTTTCATTCTTCAACCCTTATGCTGGCAGGTACAGAGAGGTCTTAAAGAGGAGGGAAAAAAAATCCTCTGAGCAAATACATTTATCATTTTTGTTGAACTAGACCTTTGGAATGTTAGAGAATCTGCCAGGAGAAGAAGTTGCATAATCCACTGAACTAAAAGCATCGATTGCCTTCAAAACTGTATCCCAATGACTGGTATTACACAAGTAAACAGAAAGGTTTGGGAGATACCACTTGCCCAACACTTTTAATCCTTATGCAAATCCAAGTAACAAGCATTTGCAGCAAAACTTTGCAATTCAAAAAAGGTCTGGCAAGTCTGTTCATAAAGATAAATACATGTCTGCTTAAAAACATAAAAGATAAAATACATGAATTTCTTATTACTTTTCTTTGTTTCTTGGGCTGCAGAGCTTGACTATGCAAATGTTGTGGAAACATTAGCATCTTCATTTCCCATTGATTCTTTGGAGTTAATTAAGTAACTGGACTCTGCCTTCAGATACTTGATAAGTGAAATAGCTGAATTTCAGCAAATGCATCGATCACATTAGTGATCACAGCACCCTAGGTTTTACTCCTCCAAGGAACAGAATATTTTTGTTTTCCGTGATACTATACTGATGGGCACCTGAAAAACCTGTAATAAAAATACAGTAATTCTATTTTCAAAAGGTCCTAATATATATCTAATTCAATTTGAAAACATGAGGCTATATTATGAAAAGAAAAATAGAAAAACAAATGAACTCCATAAAGCTTTCACTGGGATAATTTTCTTAGAAGAAGTACCGTTAAGCCCATTAGTCAATGAACAGGCTTCTGCTTGTGTGAAGTGTTTTCCGGCACATTAACTCTTCTTCAGTGGACTGCCTGCTAGTCAAAGCTTCCATTAGATTAATTAAAATATGGCTCCTCTCACTGGAAAGAAAAGGCATGAGTCTGGTTACAGAACATTGACCACCTATAGAAACCGAGCCCTTTCTAGTTACAGAAAATAGAAGCAGAAGCAGCACAGGAGACTGAACAACAAGATAACTTTTAGTACACGGAGCACATTTCTCTTCTTATTTGGAAGCGTGATTACCAGGTGCTGATGTTTTCCCCTAAGCCACCTGAAGTGAATATAAGGTGCAACCTTGCAAATTGTCAGCACATATAAAGCTAAGATTTAGAGAGTAGTTTCCAACCTGCATCCTATAAATGTGTCCCATGAGGAAGATTAGTATCAATCATAGGCTTATTGGAGAGGGAGATAGGATACAATGATAACCTGAAGCTATCAACTAGAGTAATGGTCTAAGAAGAAAAAGCAATCAGAGAAAGAAAAGAACATCCTCAATGAAAGACAGGACTGGAAAATCGGGCAGGAATGTATCATGTTGATGAACATGAGCTGTTATATAAGAGAGAGAATCATACGAACAATATACAGGCTCTAAAGAAATGGTTATTGCCTAATGTTTATCTTAAAAGGAGTGCAAATAGACATCCATATTACATCAAACTGCTTTACTTTTGTTCTGTAGCTGAAGTACTTGCACTAGAATGCAATAAAGTCACGAGCGTGGTGTCTTAACTATGCAAATTGTTATCACTGAAGCATCAGAAGAACAGGAATTATTTCAATGGTCTATAGAATAGATATTGGACAGTTTAGCTTTTTGCTTCAGAAAGTTTTCACATCTACTTCTCCAATCTGCTTTGGTATGTTCTGGCAATTCTTTCCAGTTTAAATGCTTCATGGAAATACGCCCTCGGCTGCTCTCTATGTACCTGTCCTGGCTGCGCAATTTTTTTTTTGAGCTTTAAGTTTTACAGGGTCACTTTTTTTATCTAACCCTGCTTTAAAGCTAAGCATCGCTGATCCTTAAAGTCTGTGCCCATGTTTTCAAATTCAATCACTTGTTTCTTTCTGTGACGCTATTTGGCGCATCCAAATGTATCTAAAGTCTCACTACAACTATTATCTCTACAAGGCAATAATGTGCTAGCTGCAAGGACACAGGCAAGCCTTTCCAGTGGCACCCAGTTTTAACAGACCTTCAGCACAGGACACAGGGTCCCTAGAACAGGCCAGATGAAATTTAAGACCAAATGTCTCATTAGAAAGTTATTGACCCCATAGAGAATTTTCTCTAAAATACATTTTGTCTTGTCTTTCTCTACCTTAGTTCAAGTAGACTTGAAATAAGGCTCCTCCTCCGAGTCTTATTCGAAGGTGTTTGTTTCAAAAACTGTTAAACACGTTCAGCCTCACAGTGTTCTTGAAAGCCTTTTAATTGTCGTGTGCTTAGCTCCACGTAATCTTCACCATCTTACTTTATATTAACCCAGACTGCTCTATGTTGTCCCTTCAAGTTAACAGCACATCAGAAACTAGGGAATGAAATCAGATTATTTTTTTTCCCCCAGAAGATATTGTATCTCAGTTTAAAATGTTTATCTGAGAATGTACCAGGTTCAACAAATACAGAGACTTGTACCACCTCCGCAGCAGGATCCTAAGGTAGCCTCCATAATCACTGGCATATTGACACTAAAGACAGATGCTGGAAGCAGGTACTGGCAGCAAATAATGGTCAAAACATCCATTTCAATCAACAGCTACAGGATGCAGAAAGTCACTGGGAATTTGTGCTATGCACACATGTAGAGAAGAAAAAGAGAGAGTGTTCTGGGCTAAAATATTTGTATATTCAGTTTTGGACTAAAGCCAGATGAAAATAAACATCTTGAAGACAGATGTTTAAAAATATGTATCTATATCTGCAACTATGTATCACTACAATTTTAACTGGGTTTGGACTACAACTACATTTGAAAAACAATCCTATGAATTCAGGGGTCAGCTCTTTGAGTTCTGGGGTTCCAAACATTTCTTTCCAATTGTTTACTATTAACATAGTCCTGATCAGGAGACAAAAATAAACAAACACATTTATCCAATCATGATGTTTGTATCGGGTCTATTTGTCAATGTGCAGGTTAACATGAAATTAAATGCTCAGTGGATGGAAATATTTAGCACCGAAACACACCTACCACTGAGGGTTAATTAGGCAATCAAGTGCAAGCGACAGCACTCTGTCTGCCAACCAGGCACTGCTTTTCCAAAGAGATGCTCTTCAATTTATAGCAGGACATCAAAACTATCTTCTGAATAAGTTAGGGGTAATTAAGTTTGGGTGAAAAGGATAAGGTTAACTGGAATCTCTGGGGGAACCAGAGGAAAAGGCTGACTGGAGAGATAGGAGGTCTCTCTTGGAGGAAGGTACCCTGAGCTGCAGTACAAATGAGAAGAGGGAGTCCTTGAAAAACTGAGCCAGGGAAGAGCTGATAGCAAGTTAGCTAATTACAGGGGGAGAGGGCATGTGGCCTTGTGAGAACTAGAGTTATGCCTATTTCCCTGTGTATGTCAAAGACATTTGCAACTGTGCCATCTCTCGTGGCCGAGGCACATAAATGTCTTTACTTATGTGTCACCATCAACTGATTTGAGCAAAGTATGACTTCCAGGCACTTGGCTAACACTCTTCAGTAATATTCCTTGCTTAAAGATGTAGCTTATAACTGGAGAAATGACATCACTTAAATCCACAGTTACCCAATGTGTTTGGTCAAGGAATTTGAAGTGCTGAGGGGTGTGCCACAGAGATGAGGCAAAAGGTAGGTTTAACAACAGATACCACAGAAATCATGAAAAAGGGAATAATCTTTTAGTGAGCAGCAGCAGAGACAAAACCTTCCTGCAGAGGTGAAATCTGGAGTCCCAGGGGATTTGTGGGTAGTGGGTGCTTTATACAATATTTGCTTTTATTTTATATTACTAGTCCTAAATTACACTCCTTGGATGTGATGCGTTTCCTTTTTCAAGTGTATGTTACCTGGCAGTGACATTAAACAATTCCTGCTCCCTTCTTCCTGGGTTGGGATGGGCTGTGTATTTCACTGGCTCACTCCTTGGATCCATTTCACAATGGGAACAGAAGGCAAAGAGAAGTAAAAACAAGGCAGAAAAAAATAAAATAAACCAAAAAGATAGGCTGATGGCATTGTCTTCTTTAGTGACACTGAATGCTCATAAAATTCAGCTCAAAATGCTATGGTAAGATGGGTGATGGTGGCTGTGGCCATGTAAGAATGAAAAGGAGAACAAGGCAGCATGACAAAGAAGTGCAAGGCTGCAGAGGTTTTTCAAAGTATCTCTTAATCTTTCATTGTTTCAAATGGCCATTACTGAATGCTTTGACATCTAACAGACACCTATCACCAGGAAATTTTAAATTCCGTAACCAGCATTTGCTTTTCAGGTCTCTGCCTGGCTGCAGCCCAGGATTCTTGTTTCATGTGAATGAACTTCTGTCAAACGGTTTCTTCAGAACAATAGGCATATTCTGTGAAGTATTTTTTCTGCACTGGACATGTAGGTCATCTTCCCAGCTTTAAAACCTGAAATAATGCCCACCCACCTAAAGAGCAGTTTTGACAAAGCTAGACCTCTCTAGAGTCACAATTTCAACTCTCAGGAGAGATGGGAGGGTATTTTCTTCTCGTAAGGCAGAAACACTGAAGTGTCAACAACTTTTTGTATGGGAATCTTTCAGTGAAAAATTAAAAAGTGGAAGACCAGCTACTCATGAAGTGTAACTGCTCCAGTCCATTGAACAAAGATGTGATCAGGTGGTTCATCCTGTCTTTACTGCATGGCCCTTGGGTTGCCCTCAGGGGCTGCTTCACCCTGCAGCAGAATGGGTCAGGAGACTCTGCCTGAACCTACCCAAACCCCACTGCCTCGCTAGCAAGCTGAGGTGGTACCAGCCCTTCTGCTGCCCACACACCCACACATTATCAAGTGGTTCTTGGGAGCTGTCTGGCTTCCCGCTCCTGGCACACTTTCAGAGCTCAGCACCCATGTCCACCTTACTGTATGCACCCTATGCAGGTGTAACATCTGACCCCTGCAGCATTCCCAGTAGGACCCTGCTCAGTGTCCCCATACCTATACTGTCCTCTCCAATCGCCCACTGTGCCTACACAAGGCCACCTGCAGCCCTGTTGTTTTCACACTGATATCACAGGGCTGGCAAATACATCTGTGGAGGACATGGCAGGGCAGAAGGGACACAGTGCAGGAGAAGCAAACATGGTGACAATCTGCCAGGAGATGGCACGAGAGCATAATCCTGACTCAACCTGCCTGGTTGCAGGCATGGTGAGACCACAAGTGCCCAAACCGCTCGCAAGAGTGAGGACAGCTGGCACCCTGACGTCCTAAAAACCAGTGTGAACAAAGTGGGAATTTCAGCTTGAGCATGACAGTGTCTGCACCGTGTCAGGCCTGCCTATTTCCCAGACTCGCACATCTGAGGAGAAAACAACACATCCTCCCAGGAGAAACCGTTGCTCCTGTTAGCACAGTACAGCCGGGAGGAGCCTCCGCCCTGGAAATCCACATTGGAAGAGGCGAGCAGCCAAACTCCACTCCACCTGTCAGCAGTTAATTACAGCTGGAGTCTGGCTCAAATCTTTCCGTTTCTCTCATATGTTCTGCTTCCCAAAATACAAAACACAGCAACAGTGCAGGATTTCTACCCCTGGAAAACAATAATCACACTACAGCCCTACTATTATAATTAAATAGAAATTAATCACATTCTATAGAAGGGGACAGCTTCTGAAGGCTTAGCTGGTTTCCTTTTTAATTATGGCATAACATTGTGAACACAATCTTCTTGTTAACATGCTGAATGTGCTGGGGATTTTGTTTGTTTTAACAGACTGCAATGGATGCCAAATTTGCATTTAATTAAAAAAATAAGTTATTAAAATAGTTTATTTTGGTTCAGTAAGGCTTTGTTTAGCATGTGGATGTTTTCACATCAGAAATTAGGTTGTGTTTTTTTTCCAATCAGAATTAAGCAATAGACATCTGGGAAAGCAAACAAAAAGAACAGATCGATGTATTTTCAAAAGAAAGCTTGTTAATACAAAACCATTTGGTCCTGTCAAAACTAAATTATTTTTGAATATTTACTGTTTCCAAAGGAATCAATCCCTATCCCAAAAGCTACACGGTACATAACCTTTCAGACAAAAGCAAAATAAGACAACTCGAAAAACTCAATAGCACACAAAACCCTCATGCCAAGTATGGACTACCCTCTAGCCAACAGTGACACGAAGATAAAACTCCTTCAGGTAGATGGCACCGTCCCTTCCAGCTACATGTGTGGCTGTATGAATGTAGGGTGTGTCTGCAGAACCAGGCAAAGCATATAGGAGAAAGAAATCCTAATTTCCAGCTCCTGAGCAGCCTTATACAGGAATCAAGCAACGACTTTGGCAGATGCAGAAAAAGAAGTGCAGGCATCCAGTTCACTTGAGGAAACAGCGAGTTGTTTTATGCGTTTTCAGGGTTAGGCAGCAGCTAAGCAAAGATATTTTTTTTTAGGTTTAGGAGTGGAGTTTAATTGGGTTAAGTCCAGCTTTACACACCAAAGCTCTTCACAGGATCTAGCTCTGTGTTCCTGTATTAAATAAAAGTCCCAGGGAACCACTTCTTTGTAGCCACACACCTGATTCATCACTCTTTGGAAAGCTACAATAAATCTGTCATGGAAGCCTACTAATTGCTAGTAAATCACTAAAGCTAGAAGTGTCACAAGCATATCCAAAAAGAGTAAAAGAGAAGATCCAAACATTTAAAGAGCTCTCGGGTGAAATTCTGTCACTTTACAGATGAACCTGTAATCTATGTGAAAATAAATGATATATAATGATTACTAAATTTGAAATCAAATCTTCACATGGGGACAATTCAATAAGGTTAGGTGATTATAGGACTGTGCAGCAGCATCAATTATGGAGCCAGAAATAGTCTCACATCCCTCAGAGGCTACAAAAACTCAGCATCGCTTTATTCACCAACATAAGAGGACACTCACTTTCATCAAATAGTCTGGGGGTTTTCATTCAGAAGAAGAAAAGGAAAGAAAAAACAGAAGGCATGAGCCCAAAAATGACTGGCAATGATCCTAACTTATCATCTAAAGTACCATTTGCTCTGTCAATTGATGGGAAATGAAGTGTGATCAATTCTAGTTCATTGTACATTGTTCCCATTGACTGACCAGCCAAATCCTTGATTGAATAATTAGTTAAGATATCAATATCTACCATTTTGCACAATGCTCACAAGACAAAGCCCTGAAGTTTTCATAAAATGGGCAATTACCACGTTATCTGTAGCTTTACATTTTCTTTCACATATATGACTAAGCCTTGATATTGCCAAAATATGGAATAAAAACGTAATGGTACATAAGAAGTAGTAAAATCCTGAAGCATGAAATCCAGAGGTTGGTATAACCCCTGAAGTAATACAACATACATTTTTAATCTCACAGATTAATAATAAGCCATATCAGAAAGGATTAAATCTGTACTCCTCATTTACAATAGTTCACTTTAAGTAGCAACCTATTTTCCATTCTCAGTATCAGAGGAAACAGCGCTAGCTCAGGTACTAGGTGCTGACTGACAGCAATACTGACATCTTAATAGCAGCTACTGTTTAAGAGCACTATCACCATCCTGTGATTCTTAGATAAAGATTTAATCTACTTTCGATGCAGCAGAACTCTGCAGACCAGGCAATCTGCTGTTAGAGCACATGAAAAGGTGATGGTCTCTTTACTCCCATCACCCAGTCCCACACTGGGTGTGTAACAAGCTGTTCCAAAGCCATAAATTAGATGAAGCGAGGCACTGCCTGACATTATACTTTACATTACGCTCTCAAGTCTGAACTGCTAGCAAACAGGGTCACTACATTTACTTTTCTATCTTGGATACAAATGGTGTTAACTGCAAATACACATCAGTTATTCAGTGCAAAAATGATACATGACTTGTAAATTGGGCCCTTTGTAAGTACCTTGGCATTTCTGTTTAGTTCACAGGCATGGGTGTAGTTTCTAACTATCCAGATGCTGTAACAGTATCCTAAGACAACACCACTCCTCCCCATTCCATTCTACTGCGGCTTTCAGCGTGCTCACGATCTTTTGTATCTATGCCCTTCTTATCTGCTAATGAAGATCAAAACCAGAAAGGCAAATGTACAAACTGAAAATGCAAATGCATCATCTAAAATGCAGGAAAGTGCTAGTAGCTTACAATGCAGAAACAGAGAAACCATGTGAAAGAGAAAACATCCTACTCGGCATCATGGATGACTAATTTCTTCCCACACTACGTTGTAATAAATTCTAGCCTTTGCGAACACATGAATAGGAAAGCTCTTTCCCAGATCTAATACAGACATGTCCTGCTTAGTGCTCACTTTAGTGTGCATAAATGGAAGACATTTCTGCTTTGCTAGCTAGTGACGCCTCAGATAATCCAAAGAAAACAGATTAATCGTTCCTTCCGGGCTGACAGCAGGTTAAAAGCATAATGCCATAGCTTGATACCCACAAAAGAGTTCCTTTGGACATAACACCAGCACTATCCTAGGTCTTTATTTTCCACTGGCAGAAAATACCATACCAGTGCAATCCTAGTGCTTGCTGGTGGATTGTTTTTTCGATCCCTGTGCTCAACAGGTGTGTGTAATAGCTGGGACATGCTGCAGGAGATTTCTATGGCTGCTGCTGTAGTGCAGTAGTTTGCATAACTCTTTGAAGTTAACACTTCTTAGGAGAGGAAATCTGCATTACAGAGGCAGCACTTCTATCACAGACAAACTATATATATTCAAGCTCAATGCAGATCTTTTTATGTCAAACCAACTTGCTTGTGCAACTCTCTATTAATGGGATTTTCAAATCGGGGAAGCGACACAAACTGGACTGCTCACCACCCTGAATTGCTTCAATGGTATTTGCCTACGAAGCATAGGCTATGCAAGCCCTGTGCAGGGTACAGACTCTTACTAGGGAACTGTGAATTACATACATATTTACTATTTGCAGATGAATATAGTCTGGACCAATCTGGTTCTGTGCATTTTGCATGTTGAAACAGCTTTTTCTCATATGTTCCGCATTATGCCTTTTAATCCTATCTGAAGTCCAGTTATCCAACATTATCTTGCAATATTTTACCATGAATTTGTCAGTCCTGAGTAGAAGACTGCAATAACTACCTCAAGCCCCGCAACAGACAAAATGACAACATACCATCTTCATCAAAAATAACTGCATGTTTCCTGTGTTACCCATGGCAATCTGGGTCTCAGTGTATGGTCGGCGTCTCCTTTTCAAGAGTAAAAAAACTTTAGCTGTGGTTTCTACAGGGCTTAGCTCTGATGAGTGTTAATTAAGCACTGAGAATCATGGTAGAAAAATGCCTCCTTTCTCCCTTCTAGCAAGACTAGTAGCAGGGGGTATATAAAATATAAAATAGAATATTCTACCCTTTCCAGATTAGCCCAAAGCACAAACAAGTACTAGTATTCTCTTTGTTCTTCTTACTCAGAGCAAATGCTACATCAAGTCTGAGAAAGGCAGTTGCATTTTGAGCAAATTGGCTCCAGGAATCAATCAACTTATCTCATCCAAGAAGAGAGGTAGGATGTCTAGACTTTTACATTTGTGGAAATGGTTACTAGGCATTCAGTAATAACAACATGATGGGCTGACAAGACTTTATTTTCCTCTGAGATTGGAAAATTCTGATTCTGCTTGGCAAGAAATGTAAATTATTTACAGTGTAAAGATTTGGTAGATACCATGCAGTCTACTGCATATGGCTATACCTAATTCTTATATACCATAACTGTGCACTATAAACGCATTGATAAAATTAATAGAACTGTAGTCAGAATATTTGTCTCAAATATCTTTCCACATAT
>WEIS01030213.1:0-13894 GCA_013389965.1 Todus mexicanus | reverse complement strand
TCCGCCCCCCGACCCATGAATGCTGGCATTGTCCATGCTTTTCTGAATCTGATTTACCATATCATAACCCCTAGGAAGAAGAAAACATCAATATCCCGAAGGAATGGAGATGTTTCTATGGAAAACCTAGGAATTTTAGTCCATAACAGATCTGGTGTAAAAATCAAAGAGATCAAAGGCGGCGCTCCCAGGAGTGTAGATGCGTCTCTGAATTAAAGATGGACGATGCAGACTACAAAGTACTTTTTTTCTCCCCTTCTTTATTCAGGCCTCTGTTTCCATTTCAAGGGAGGCGCTGTCCCAACATCATATCTGAGCCCAGACAGTCCCCGCGAACAATGCTCGCGAAGGGGGAGAAAGAGCTAAAGAAAGCAAATCATACCAACCAACCGGCCACGCGGGATTGTTTCCATTACAAACGCCACCGCAACAATTAATTACGAAATTGTGGAAAAAGAAAAAAAAAAGTTATATAAAAAAAAAGGGGGTGGAAGGGGGAGAGGCTGAAGAGAGGCGATTAATGGTAAAGGTTACGGGGAGTGGTGCTGGGAGCTCGGGGATTTGGCAGGACAGGTTGGCTGCTCTCCGGCACCTCCTACATCCCAGCCCGGCGGATCCCTCGGGCTCTCAGCGCCCCCCCTGCCAGCGCCGGGCTTTGGGGGCTGGGCTGCCCCGGCTACGGGGGTCCGGGGCGGGTTGGAGGAGCGAGGCTACCCCGACCCCCTCGGCTCTACCTGCCGCGGGACCCCCGGGGGGACTCTGCCTGAGCAGGGGGCGCGCCCGCCGAGGGTGTCCGCGAATCTTGCGCGGCCGCGGAGAGTGTCCGCGACCCTTGCACACCTGCGGAGAGTGTCCGCGCCCCTTCCGCGCCCGCTCGGCCCCTCGCTCCTCGACAGGGTTGGTGGCTGGGCAGCTCCAAGGGTGCTGCCAGGTCTCTCCAGGCTGGCACCAGTCCATCAAATACCATAACCCAAGGTAAAATCACATTTAAACCAGGACGGGGATGGTCAGCTCGCTCTGCCAGCAAGTGCTTCATCATGCCCGGTGCCGACCCACTGTGCCAGCCGGAGAGACACGGTTGTCCCCTGGGGATGTGAGTTACCCCCCGTGTCCTCATTCACAGATTCGCAGCTTGTCCTTGCATCTCCCTGCACAGCCACCCCTGCCCAAAGGTGAAGCTCTCTCTATATGCACACAACCCTGGGCCTTTTACCTCGGCGAGTGAGAAGCGCAGGGGAGAAGCCCGTTTTTTTCAGTGCCCAAGAAGATGAATATTAGAAAAGTCAATGAAGTTGTTTGGAAACACGTGTAGGGAAAAAAAAAAGGAGAAAAGNAAAAAAAAGAAGGGGAAAAAAAAAAAAAGGAAAAAAAAAAAAAAAAAAAAAAAAAAAAAAAAAAAAAAAAAAAAAAAAAAAAAAAAGAAAAAAAAAAAAAAGGCAAAAAAAAGCAAAAAGCAAAAAGCAAGCGCGCTGGGACTAATGTTATGAAGAAAGCCAATTAAAATGGTTTGATAAGCATATGTATTAGCAACAAGTGTAGCACAGAGGTCAGAAACAACACTAAGTAAACAGAGTTGACAGCAGAGTGAATCTTTTGTGGCGGGTGCGCAGCTGTCCGGCCTCCCTTTGTCCGGGCTGAGGCTGGGTGCACGCTCCCTGCTGCCCTCTCCCCAACTCAATGCACAAAAACAGATTGGGATGTTCTGCATGCATAGGCAACATTGCAGCTCCGGTCCTCCCTTTTCTGTTCCTTCTTTAGGAGACAGGGCTCTTCAGACATTTTTGCCTGACAGTAACAAAGCGAGGCTGTAAAATAGTTCAGAATAGGAGGGGAGAAAGGAGAGAAAAGAGTCCCCGAGGGGGAAAAAGCGCCATGTCACAGGACAAAAGAATAGGAAGTTGAAAATAGAAATAAAACCGAAAGCAAGAATTATCTTGTTAAACAGAGGTGCTTTTTGTCCGGAGTAGTCTTTGTGAAAGTTTTGAAACTATCACGAGGTGGAACAAGTGTGTAAGTCCCCACACGTACTTCAGTCGAAGATTCATGAGCTTCCGAGAGCCTTGATGGCTTATTTATGTGTCAGCAAATTCTGCAGCTTAAATACGGTTTAAAAAACAGATCTAGGGTTAGTCGGAGGCCCGCAGACATGGCTGGAAACGTGCGGGGAGGGTAGGGGGATTCCTCCCAGGCCAGGGAAAGGAAATGAAAAGATCAAGAAGCATCGAGACGGCTTCTTCTCATTTAAAGTCTAAAGAATAAACAGAGGCCGGGATGTTTTGTGCCGACTCGGTCCCCCCTGCACACACAGACACCGGGTGCGAATGCACTGGGTCAGGAACACCCCGTTCAGCGAAAGAAAAACTTTTGCTAGCTGATGAGGTGCCACGGCTGGGCTGCTCCGGCCCTGGCAGGCCAAGGCTGAAGGCTTGCGTTGGCACCGAGGTGTATTTTATCCAAAGGGAAAATGAGATGTATGAAAAGCCAGCCCTTTCTCCTGCCATCTCTTTCCAAGGACAGGATACACGCTTAGGGAGCGATGCCGCGCTCCTTACTCAGGCAAAGCCCCGGCACCATCACCTTGAACTTGCCTTTGATTCTTCACTGGCCTTTCTTGGTTTAGTGTCGCTGGAGAAAAAAAAAAAAAAAAGTTAAAAGGTGAGGGAAACAACTTAAACCCGGGAGCAGCAACAAAGTCTCAAGTGGAGAAAATACACATCCTCCCTAACTCTGCTCATCCTCCGTGTCCAATATTGAGCCTTGCTCATCTTTCCCGAGAAACCTTTTTGGAGCATAACTTTTGTTAAAGCGGAGCTGACAGGGAAACCTCAGGAGAAACAATTCAACTCGGTCCCCAGGGACAACACGTGTTGCCCAACGTTGCCCAGATTACCCGCAATACTGTCAGCCCAACTATGCGGCAAGTGGTTTTTGCAGTCTCCTGAGGAATTGATAGCTCTTGGGAGCTTTTGATCCTGGACTTCGGTTTAGCCGAGTTTCGGTTTGGAAAAGGCAAATGCGAAAGCCTAAATTTTATTACTTCGGGATCTGAATAGGCATCTTCGGTCTGGGCACAAGAACACACCCAACCCACTGCAAATCAGAGGGAGAAAAATCATTATAGCCTGGCACTGGAGCTGTTGTTCTGGCTTTGAAGCAGAGTCCAAGCGCGAAGTTTTCTGATGAATCAAAGTCGTTATTTTTTAGTGTGCATGAGTTACGGCTTAGCTTCCAAAATAGTACAAATGTTTAATAAAACCCGTCTCATCTGCAGCCTTTTAGAATTGTCTTGTTTCACCAGCGAAAATTCAGTTTGGGGCATCTCACCCTTTACTAAATGTCATCTTTCCAGTAAACTCCATTTATCAACATTACAGAGCGGTCAAGCTTGTGATTGCAGCAAGAGCAGACCCCAGCCCTCCCAGCCTGGCTATCTAGAGGAGTAGTTGGATTTGGTGTGGGTTTTTTGGTGGTGTTTTTGTTTTGTTTTTGTTTGCTTTTGTGTTTAAGAGGCACTTTCCCGTCCCCCCGCTCTGTCCCAGCTAGGGAAAATCAACGGGCAGGGTCTAATTCACCATTTATCGACATTATCAATTTTCTCTTTCAAGTCTGTCAGGGTCGTGATTTAGGGAGATTCTTGCTCTTAGAACAAACATCTCACAATCGGAAAAAAAAGCCGGCTCGAGTCACACTGCTGCGTGATTTCAGAAGCGTGGACAGGCGGCCCGGGCAGGGGGCGGGTGGAGGTGCGGGACTCCTGCTCTGTGCGGTGCCAGCGGCTGTCGGGCAGCGCTGGTGGGACGAGAGTGGGGTGTGAGCCGGGGTGAACCCGCACCTGAGGCGGGGTGAACCCGCACCTCCGCCGAGGTGAGCCCGCACATCTGCCGGGGTGAGCCCGCACCTCCACCGCGGTGAACCCGCATCTGCGCCGGGGTGAGCCCACACCTGAGCCGGGGTGAACCCTCACCTCTGCCAGGGTGAGCCCGCACCTGAGCCGGGGTGAACCCGCACCCGAGCCGGGGTGAACCCGCACCTCTGCCGGGGTGAACCTGCACCCGAGCCGGGGTGAGCCCGCACCTGAGCCGGGGTGAGCCCGCATCTGCACCGGGGTGAACCCACACCTGAGCCGGGGTGAGCCCGCACCTGAGCCGGGGTGAACCCGCACCTGTGCCGGTGCCCCCGGCAGCTTGGCTGCTACTGCCGAACTCGGCCGGCCCCAGGCTCGGCACCTTCCCCAGCGCTTTTCCCTTTTCCCAGGCTCGGCACCTTTCCCTTCCCTTCCCTCTCCGGGATCAGCCGGGACCGCTGGGGTCGCTTGCACATTCGACATGAATTTCAGTGAAACCAGATGCCAGTGTCTAACTGAATACTAGTGTTTTGCAGATTCTAGAACCAGTAAAGTATCGAATTAATTAAGTTCTGCGGCTTTCTTCAAGTCGAATGCTATCGCTTTATTCCCATCGATGGGAGGCGGGTCAGCGCACTCGGGCACAGGCATCAGATACTTTCCAGAAGTTTATCTGTACGTCAGAACACGTTCTGAACCGATTCCAGGAACACTCTACTTCTTATCCGTGAAGTTTGAAAGCTTTGGAGAGTACGGTAGAAACAGAGAGGACAAACTTGTGATAGCAGCAAGAACAGATTCCAGCCTTCCCAACCTGGCTCTTTAGAGGAGTGTTTGGATTTGATGTGGGTTTGTTGGTGGTGGGTTTGTTTTTGTCTGGTTTTGTTTTTAAAAGGCACTTTCCCGTCCCCCTGCTCTGTCCCAGCTAGGTAAAAATCAACGGCAAGGGTCTAAATTACAAATGTTTTAAGGTGAGAGGGTTTGGCTGGGAACCTGTATCGCTCTCTCCTTTGCAAAGTAACAAACAAAACCAACCAACCAAAAAGTAGCAAGTTTCCTAGAGCACAGGAAAGCCCAGATGACCTTACAATTCACCCCGCACATTAAATCAGTGGCTGCACGGCTGCCTGCCTGAGAAGAAAAAGCAATAGACTTAAGAGGAAATTGAAACATGGACATTTTTTTGCTGAGATCTGCTCTGGTACATCTTTTGGATCAGATCAAGACAACTGGGTTTGATTTTGTTTGGCTTTACAGAGAACACTGGGAAGAGAAAACCGCATCAAGGTGGGGCCCAGGGCTTCAGAAGTGAGCAGCTGATGAGCCCTTCTGGCCACATCAGAGCGGTGCTTTACGCTAAGCACAAAAGGCAGGTACAACTGCCCCCTGCTCCTGCTTTTTGCGCCACATGCCAATATTAGAGGAGGAGGAGGAGGGCTCTGAATGGGCTCCGGGTGTCTTTGCTACAAGAGGCTCACTCACCCCCTCCCCTCCCCGGCTCCCTGGGGGAGTGGACCCTGTGTCCCGACCCCTCTTCCGCGCCCTCCCGCGGAGCTTCAGAAGTTTTCCTTCCGCGGAGGTTTCCGCCAGCCCTGGTCACTGCCTGCTTGCCCTGAAATAGCAATTCCAGCTGCAGCAGGGGATCGCTGCGAGGTTTCCTCCTCCGAGCAAGCTGCGCCCTGCAAAGTGGCGTTGCAAGGGGAGAAGAAGCCGGCAAACTTTGCCGTTTGCTGGTTAAAATCCAGGCGAGAGACAGAGACAGGGTTTCCCTGGCTGCCGGGGATCGCAAGAAGAGGGGTGACTTTTTAGCAGAGAAACCCCAGGAGGAGGGAGACACTTGCTGCTTAGGACACTTCAGGACTGGGAAAGCTGCGTGCAGCAGCGCCGGAATGAACGCTCAGCAACATAGGCTTTATTTCTCCCCTGCTTAATCCTAAAACTACCCTTCCCCCTGCATGCCTTCCCCTCGTGTCCTCACTCAAGCAATAAAAGAAAAAAACAACAAAAAAGGGGAAGGTAACTGTACCAGAGGCCTTTGAAAAGTTGAGCACATCCCGGAGCTGGTGTGAGGCACAAGACTTTGAGCAGCTTTGCTCACCCGGGCTGGGGCTGGCCCCGCACCTCCACCCCGACATTCTGGCTATCGCCGTACCCGCTTTGCAGGTCCAGAGGAGGAGGTTAGAGATTGCTTCAGTCCAGGGCAAGTCCCCTGAAAAGTGGGAAAGTTTTCTGGCTTTGCGTGGCCAGATCTGCGGCCGGGCTCGGCCGAACTCGCAAAGAACGCTCTTAGGAATGTAAATATTTTAGTCTTCCCTATGAGAAAAAAAACCCTGCCCAGGGTAAGTCCCTGCTCCAAAGTTTGCTGACCTCGTCCAGTCCCACCCCGCAACCACATCCCCTCCTTAAGGGCCATCGGTGAGGAGCAAAGGAGAAATGACTTCTTTGGCGAGGAGCACATTTCTAGTAGCAAAGTGCTGTTAATATTTTAATTACTTTGAAAAAAAAACCCAAACCCAAACTCGGTGAAAGGATGCAGTTTATTGGAATAATGCGAGTGTATTTCAAAGAAATCAAATACCCAGAGTTAATCAATATTCAGACACTCGAGGCTACAAAGCTCGGTGAAAACAAAGCCTTTTTCAGCAGAGTAGCAGTAATGTGCGGCACCTGAAGTAAGGCACTGCTGGGGAGCTCTGTCAGGCGCTACTAATTAACCTACTTTTCAAGTGAGTTGATGTCAACTTTTTGTGAGGGGGAGGAGAGAGATGCACTTTTCCTCGGATTTCATCCTCACGCATTGCCGGCCTTCCCCGAGCCACCCTTTTGCGGGACTCCTCCAGCTCCGCAGCCGCGAATTCTCCGCGACCGCGCAGCAAGACTCCGGCTGGCCCCAGCGATGAGCTAGCCCTCCCCAGCCCCTGGGCCATCAGTTCCCCCTCCCCAGCTCCTGTGCTCCTGGAGCATCGGTTAGACAAGCTAAGCGGTATGTGACTTTTGATTTTTAATTTTTTTTTTGGAGCGTGCTGCTGCAGCACCCATTGCATTTTCTTTTATTCTTTTTCTTTTTCTTTATTTTATTTTTATCTTTTATTTTCCCCAAGAGCAATCCTCTGGCTCCTGAACGTTACAGGGCAGTGACCTGTCGGGGGCAGTCCCCCTTCAACCTTCGGACTTGCACTAAAGAAACCGTTCTACTCGTGGGAAAGCAGCCCCTTTCCTTAGGGGGATGTAACACTGCGTTGTTCGTTGTATTTTGAAAGTAGTAACTCATCAGAGCAGGAAAACAATGCTAATTTGTCCTCTACACACCAAGAAGAGCCTCTCAGGGATTCTTTAATTTAACAACACCAGCATCTCCTAAATATTTTTTTTTTTAACAGTATTACAAACAATGTCCAACCCCCCTGAAGTTCTCATACAGAAGCAATTAAAAAGGAAGACCTAGGCTTTCACTCTACTGCAGCTTTCCTAAAGCACCACTAAAGCAAGCCACCACCTCCTCCCAGTTTACAATAGCCCTTTAAAGTAGGTACAGACCTGTGCCAATTTATATCACCTGTAGGTCTGGCCCACGGCGGTATATATATGAAAGCGCACTGCCTTTTCCTTTCGAGTGCTCCAGCTAGGACAGAGCTAGAAGGTTACTGGTAGGTACTTCAGATCTGGACTTATAACTAAGGGAAAAACAGGAAATTGTACAAGAAATCAGCAAGTTCTATCACAGCTTTAGGGCGTGATTTCTAAGGAAAGATAGAGTTATTGGTAAGGAACACGTTCTTTCTCCATGGTAGACAGCAGAAGAGAGAGTGGGTTTAAACTGTAGCAAAGGGCTTGGGGTAGAGGTAGACCGAGGTCTCCACCTGCAAGGAGAGCTGAGTGTTGGAATTGATCTAGAGAGCTTTTGGGGTGTCTATCGACCGTGGAGAAGCCAGACAAGCCTCTGCTAGGGATGATATGAGTGTGAGGATCCTGTCTTGAGGCAGATGAGCCATCATTCAACCTCTCTAGCTGTATCCCATATATTTTAGGTAAGAGAAATGTTAGATTTGTCATTAAAGAAAAATACAGCCGAAGAACTCCATCTTGTAGCATTGGCTCAGCCTGTGTACAGTTCCTCTGACATTGCTCCCAGAAGGTCTGACCAGCTTTGAGGATACTAAGGCAGGCTTTGGCAGCAGAGGGAGTACTTTTAGTATTTAATTATGTACCTACAATATTAAGCAATAAAGGGCAAACCAAGTGATAGGGTGAACTTTGCAAGGTGGTGGGACTGGGTACTGCAACTTCCAACTAGGCACTGGAGTTGCAAGGTGTGCTAATGTGTGCATCACCAAGGTTGTTTTGGACCACATCCTGAGCAGCAGAGGCACTCCTAAATTAAGAAACCCTTTTACTGTGGAGGTGACCATTTTCCCCAAGCAAGTAAGGATCTAATTTTTGAAATCAGCACGAGTGCTAACAGCTAGCTCTGAATATTGCTGTATTTTAATTTGAAATGTCCAGGCCTCTTAATTTTAACTCTTCTACCCACCAGACCACTAGGAACAACATTCAGCACGTATCCAAATGCTGAAGATTTGACTGATCTTACACTTGCATATCTCTGAAATCAAAATATGATATTTTTCTTAACTGGGTGCTGAGGAGAAAAAAGAAGTGTGTTATCCTGGAACTTGGTTTCTCAATGTATTGAAGGAAGCATGCAAAGGGTGGTGAGAAATACAGAGGGAGCTATTTCTAATGGAAAGCAGAACACAACTTTACAGTGCTCTTCTCTAGAATTCAATTGTCATCCAAGTGTTTCCCATGAGCAATAACATTCTAGATATATCCACCTAATAGCTGTAGAGTTTTAAATTATTTTTTGCTTACATGACCCTGAAAACATTCTTTCTACTGGAGGACAAGTTGTTTGGTGAAGAACTCCTACTCTTTCCTCTGCTTTGATTTAGTTCTTTTTTTTTTTTTTCTCCCCATTCATTTGCTAACATACTTATGGAAATAATTTGCAAACATACTGTATCTTTTGAAGTTTGAGATATTGTGCCATTTGTTCTTATGCAGACTCTTAAGTGAAGTCATTGTGGGGGTTCTCCTTAAACAGTGGATGTGAAGAAAGCTTTGTGTATTTCACGGGTTGGTGGGTATGGATTTTGCTACAGCATTTCCCCTCCTACTTGTTGCACAATTGTGCATTAACTTCTCACTTTTCCTTTAAAAGAAATAACAAAAAGTTGAGTATAGCAACCTCAGTCACAGAGATTGCTATTAAAAAATTTCTTCTCAACCTAACCCAATCTATCATTGCAGTTTGGGGTTTGAAGGAAGGTGAAATAAGATGTTGGTATGAACAACCCAGTGTATTTTAACAAATTGCTAATTCAGAAGCAAAAATTATACTGTGAGGAATGCTGAAAAAAATTAATACCGTGTGCATGACTCATCAGCATGTTGCTTCTTTTCAGGTTTAATTATACCAAGTCCTCAAGATCTGTAATTTACCTTAAGATACCAGAAAACACCCAGTTTTTTAAACAAAACACAGTAGAATTTACAGATTCCAGTCCCATGAGTGCCATGAAAGTATTCAGGACCTAGCTACAGGACAGAAAGAACAAACTTTACCTGTGATAATTTAATTTTGAAAAGTTTTCCATGCAAATGTTTGAAGATAAACACAAGCACATGAGCAGTGCAGCAATTACGATGCCAGACAGTCATTTGTATCGAAGAGGTCGTTTAGAATGGAGCTCTGGCAAGTGTAAATGTCTGCTGTGCTGCTTACAGCTTCTCTTGGGCACAATAAGATTTGTGAAAATGTTTTCTACTTGGTGTTTCTTGAGCAAACATTTTCTTTGGAGGAGTCAGGGATGTGTGTCTTTTTCTTGTTTGTTCTCCCTGAGCACAAATGACAACACAATTATTACATGCAAGGTAGTGGTGGTGTTGAGGGACTTTCATATTCGTGATTTTTCCTTAATGAATTTTTTTTCTTCCTCTAGTTTTTTTTTTTTTCTAAGAATGTATTAATTTTCTGTATAACTCATATATAAACCCTACAATTTATGAAATTACTATTATTATGGAGGATGGATACTGACATTTTTCCTTGCATATGCCAAGAACTTATTTGTTCTTTTGTTGATCTTAGGAAATCTCACAGCTTTCTGTCCAGGAATTTGTCTTGCAATTTGAATTTTGCCTGTACAGACACCTGCAGGAAGATGTTTTTGGTTTTGATTTTGGTTTTGGGTTGGGTTGGGTTTTTTTTTTTTTGGTGGGTAAGTAAACAAGAAAATCTGGTGTCCTGTTACTCATGCAAAAAAACAGCAGATTAAAATGTGATACAGGATGGTACTTTGTGCAGCTGGGAATAGGACTCCTCAGCCTCTTTTCTACCACCTATCATAAACTATTTAATGAGAATATCTAAAAATGCTCACCACTAAAATTAAAAAATGAATAAATTGTGGGAATCTGAAGTTATATAAAGGTGAAATTTCCTTTCTGTGTTAGAACTACAAGTTGTAGACAATTCTGATTAGAGAGAGAGACTACACAGCAAGAGGTCTCTTCTAGTGCAATGCAATGCCACCCTGAGGTGCTGCAAGTAGTGGGGGCAAAAACATTGGCTACATAGATGGTATGGTTGATGGTGACCTGAAACCAAGCTCTCCAGACCTACTGTAATAGAAATAGTAATCATGGTTGGTGCTTCTCATATCCTTTGGGTCATGAGCTCACGAGGGACCGGTCACATAGGTCTAATCTATGGGGCAAATATTCTACTTGACATTCCCAAGGGTCCTCGTCTCTCATTATCCAGACGGCAAACACGGCTGATGCATGCCATGATGAAATCAGTGAAGAGGAGATGGGAAAGCGCTCGTGCTTGTGCCTTGCTCTAGTACAGTCACGAGGATCACAGCATAGGCTACAAGCTGGAGCATGAGCATGCTCCTAGGTTCCACAGACTGCAAGGATTAGCTTGTCCTTTCCAGACTTTTCTCCTGCCTCTAAGGCTGATACCCAGTTTGGTACAGAGCAAATAACCTTCTCTGTCAAATCAGCATAAATCAGTACAGGTCAGAAGTTAGTGGTCAGGCACTGACTGCTCTGGAGAGCACTGTGGCAAACCCAGAAACAGCATAATTCCTGGATCATCCACTTTTAGACAATTTCTGAAGGGGAAAGAGTCATGAGTTCAGCAAAGAGTTTATTTTGATGATTATTGTCTCATATCCATACATACCACAGATGCAGTTGAAAGTAACCATTGCAAATCCCAACACACAATTGCCGCAGACCAAAGATCTCTGATATTCTATAGGCCTCTAATTTCAGATCACTGTCACACTGGTGAACAATAAGGACTTCAGCAGACTTCAGATTTATGTGTATCAGAGAAAAAGTACTGAGCCTCTAGGTATGATATGTCTGGCTTAATTCTGGTATGGTCCAGTAAACTGTACAATGTTTTGCTTGATTTACCTCAGTGCAAACACTGTCTGACCTCCTGTTCCATATTGGTCTGATTCCCCCCTCCTTAGGTAAGGAAATCAGGAGAATTTCTGATCCCTATAGTCAGAGCAGTGGCCTGGCCTCCCAGAATTTGTTTTATTTGAGGAACTCCCCATCCAAGTCTCCTGTGTTCAATTGTATGCTGCTGCTTCCAGGATGTGCTGTTCATGTTCACCCTGCTGCGCTGGCGCTTCTCTGCATGCCTTTAGTATGTCTGTGATGTTACAAATACCCCAAGATATATGGATAGCCTTTATCACAGTTTGCTTGAATTCCTCCTTTATTTTTAATGGATGACATAGATCTGATAAACAAACATTTGTTTTCATCTAAATCACAGACCAGAATGCCTCTTTTGGCCTTTTGGCTGTTTGCTTGTTTGTGTGTGAGTAAAGTGCAGAGTGTTATGTAGAAATTCAGTTCTGCAGGAAGAAAATACCTCTCAGATGTGTTTTCACTAAAAANAACCCTCTGAAAGTTTTTTTACAAAAAAAAAAAAAAAAAAAAAAAAGGAAAAGAAGTTTCTCATTATTTTCCAACATTATGCATAGTTATGGTATTCAGATTTAATTACATACAGAATAAATATAACACAGACCCTGAACTGGTGAGATCAGCTTTCAATCACAGCAGGCCATAAGCTCTGGTAATTAACCATACCTCCACAAACCATCCCCACTAATAAATCCAGGGAAAAAAGAACACAGCAGAGGTAAAAAGGAGAAATGAAAAATACAGGATTTTATAGCAAAGGGCCAAACAGCACCCTGATGTATACACAATGTATCACTCAGAAAACATAAGGTGGAAGAGCATTTGTTTTCCAAACCGAAGTGCCTGAGGATGGGGATTTGAAAGAGCCAAGGTCTGTATTTAAGTTTGCATTTCTTTGAAATGAAGATGTGTCAGAGAGCTGAATAGGAAGGCTGTGTGGTAGCTCAACTCCCTGTCCCTTCATCCATCAGCCCCCGAGCCCCATGGGGGAAGATGGAAGATTAAGAGTCATGGAGGTAGCTAGTGGGTGGTGCAAGAAAACCCCTTTGTCAAAGAGCCCTGGCCTAATCACAGAATTATTAGGGCTGGAAAAGACCTCTGAGATCATCGAGTCCAGCCTATGACCTAACACCACCACAGCAGCTAAATCATACCACTAAGTGCAGCATCCAATCTTTTCTTAAACCCCTCCAGGGATGGTGACTCTACCACCTCCCTGGCCAGTCCATCCCAAGGTTTTATCCCCCTTGCTGGGAGGAAGAGCTTCCCAACATCCAACCTAACCCTCCCCTGGCGTAGCTTCAGGCCGGGCCCTCTTGGCCTGGCAAAAGTTGCCTGGGAGAAGAGCCCGGCCCCCCCCTGCCGACACCTTCCCTGCAGGGAGTTGCAGAGAGGGAGAAAGTCCCCCTTGAGCTTCCTCTTCTCCAGGTTGAACAACCCCAGCTCCCTCAGCCTCTCCTCATAAGACTTCCTCTCCAGTGAGAATGTGGGAGCTGGCAGGACCACTGCAAAGCCCGAGTAAAGCGACTAAGTATGGACTGTCCTCTTTTGTGTGGGATGGGAGGGCTTCACATGAAAGATCATGTTGCTTTCTAGTGGTGGTTAAATTTTTCCACATAGCCTTTGAAAGTCCCCAAACTGGAGTCTTAACAAAAGGAATATAAAGAAAGGAGTCATTCTTCAGTTAAAACTAAGCAAAATGAAAGAAATTCGAAATGAAACAATGGCAATTGTAGAAAGATCACCTGTTTCATTCTAGTCAGGCCCCCAGAGATATTAAACACACTTACTTCACAGACTTAATTGCCTCAGGATGAGGCAATCCTGTATATCTTTTTTAGAACCATTAATAACCTACTTCACCTGATTGCAGCAAGTATTTTATTAGAGGATTTGTCAAATGGTAAATGCAAGGACTTTATGCACAGATAAACAACAAAAATTGACCAAATTTAGCCTCCACTTACAGCTAAAGCTCATTTTTATTTTAATCTTCCATTTAATTTGAAACTTAATAGCTTTTCAAAAATTAAACCTACGTGATTTTCCTACCACACTTATTTTGATTAAATCAAATATGCTCATTTCTACAATGCTCAGTGCCTTTTTATTGAGAATTGTTGAACATGTGCAATTTTATATCCCCTTCTTTTATTTTTGATATCACATAGAAACAAGCCAAAATTCTTAGAAGACAATGAGAAACTAGCCATCCAGAATTTGTCGATAAATACATTTAAATTTGAGGACACGTGTAGAGATGCCCTTCAGAAGAAGCCAAGGCACGCACACAATAGAAATGTCTGCCTGGTTACTAGGATTGCAGAAAGAGAGTCTACAAATTTCAGGGTGTCTCAGTGAAAACATAAAGCAATGCAACGACGCGGCAAAAAAAGAAAAAAAAAAAAGAAGCTGCTGTCTATGTGGGATATGATGTTTCTATCAGGTAATATGTTCGTGGACAAGGGAAGGTTGCTGCTGTGTGGTATCCAGCCCTGTTTGGCTGTGCTAATGTTGCATGAAGTGGGGGGGTAA